>CM020503.1:20850259-21117759 GCA_009823395.1 Thamnaconus septentrionalis
GAGTCTCCTCCAGCAGGTTCCGGGGCCCTGAGAGGATGACTTGAGGAATCACAGGCTGTGACACGGGATTAGCCACTATTTTCTCCGCTGTGACACATAAAAGGTGTCGGCGTGCGACAGCAAGGGAGATCCGGTAAAGCCGCTGTTTCTTCTCGTCATCACACAATTTGTGAATAAAAAAATAAACAAAACAACAAAAAAACGCCAGCCTTTAAATGTCGGAGGTTGACTTCACCATTTCTGTGTACAAACACTCCGACATTGACACGGAACATTTTGTGTTTTTCATATCTCTTGAACAGCCCATACAAAACAGTGGGGAAAGGGAGGCCGAGTACCAAGAAGATCTATTACAGGCATTTCAAGCGGATTAGTCAGCTTTGCTGGCTTGACGTCTGCCACTGTTCTCACATTGTGGCATCTGACTAAACTTCCACCAAAGCCAGTGAGAACTAAAGTGGCAACATCCTTCACTGCCCCTACTTTGTTTGTCTTTATATGCGCATATTCTATCACAGTCAATCAGTGGCATAAGCAGATTTTTTTTGTGTGTGTACCAGCTCAAAATTGCATGGGCCAAATCATTTAAAAAAACAAAACAAAACAAAGTGGTAACGCAGACAAACTGAGGAAATTGTCACTTTTAATAGTTACACTCTGCATTACAAAGAAAGTAACAGCATAACACTGCCTGCACAGCAAGTCCAATCAACAGAGCTTGCTCACTATAGTGCGCAACAGCATAGAGAAAAGCCTGCCAGTTACACCCTGGTGGACATGGTTGTTGGAGGCAGCGTCTTCCTCCTTTAATTTTGCTCTTTTTAAAATAAGGTAAATTTGTTTTGTTGTCGTAAATCAATCATCTGTGGGGGCAAACAACCTCGCCTGTGTAGCTACAGTTATTTTCTTGATGGTTTTCTCCGAACTTGCTGATGGCTTCTGTGACATCCACGCTAACCAATTGAGCAGCTGCATCGAAAGCCCAAGCAAACGGTATTTCTGCCTTGTTTTCTTGCCTTGTTTTCAGTTTTAGTGGACGTCTCTCTGCCGATTTTGCCAATTTAGCAACTCTACGCAACGCTACTTTTTTCAGACCCTCCAGCTTCTATTTTTCTAAAAAAATGATTAGTGTTCTAAAGACTTTTTCTGGTGTTTTTCTGGTGAACTTTTCAGCGAGCAGCAGGTGCTGTCATGACCAAAACTGAAACTAATTTGAAAGAGTCAAGGTAAATAAATACAGTTGTTGAAAAAAAGTAACTTTTCCATTCATAGTCAATTGCAATTACACGGACTGCATATTTTGCTTTTATGCACTTTTAACACAGACAGAAGTAACTTTCCACACTGAGTAATTGTATTACAGCTCTCACCATTGGCTGACTATTGTTTTGGTGCTTTAGGTGGTTGGACACTGGCTGCTTCCACACAGTAGTTACACCGGCTGAATCTCTGCGATTCATCTGCACTGCGAGGCTGTTTCCAGTTAGCTGCTAGCAGCTGCTAGCTTTCCAACTTTTGGGTGGCTGAGAAATCATGTTGACAAACTATATATGCACACGGATGAATAGAGAGTCCTTTCTGAAAAGTGTTGGCACGGCCTGCCAGCGGCCCGGCCGTGCTTGTAAGGGAGGATTGATCTTGTTCTAGTGTTTCATGCTGAGATGTCCCCCACACAAATGAACTGGACCAAAGTGAAATGAGCAGGAAAATGAGAGGACACAGTGGGCTGATCATTAATCCGTCACAGGGCAAGAAAAAAAAATATGGAAAATGAACAGTCGTTAAACAAAAAAAATAAAATAAAACGGGGCATCTTATCTTCAGAGAGGCTTGGTGCAATTTTCCCACTGGATGTCTCTTAAGCCAGTGGCTAAATAGTAAAAATATGGAACAACTGCTTTGCCTGCCCACTCTTCTTGAAATGAAGATATTCATTAGCTCAAGACGGCCGACCGCCACCTTCCCTGCTCAAATTGCAGCGTGTCCACGCCGAGGGCTATTAAAATTGTACGATTGTAATCACCGCTCAGACGGAGTTTCAACAATTGATTCATGGTCATTTCAAAATGAAAACGTACTGAAGGATTGACAAGACCGATTTCTTATTAGGTTAATGTACTTAGGGTAATAACCGACTGCTAAATATCAGATTAATACAGTCGCCGCACTGCAGGCGAGATGGTGAATCATTTCACATGCAAAACTAAATGAGGCTGCCAACAGTAATTTGATTTGATTTTTTTTGTCCTGAAAACTTTCTTAGTTCTCATTGCATAAAACGGTAAAATGAAGGGCCGGTAGTGAGGATGAGTTACTGCTGTCACTGCACAATTGTTTTAATCAGTAGCACTGAGCAAATCATTCCACAACTGTTAAAAAGTAGCTTGTACTTGATCTCTGTCCTGGAATCCTCTGTGTGAACTTTATCATCTCCCTGATGTGTTGATGTAGACATCAGTTGATGAAGTTGAGATGATGATGGTCGCTGTGACAAGTGAAAATGTCACTTCAGTTGTGGCAGCATTGGAAGAGGGCTCATTCAATATAATGGCTTTTTCATAGCAGCAAAGTTCGAATTAACAGTAAAATCCTCAAAACTATTCTATAAAAACCACACGTACTTCAAATCACGTGTGCCTCTTAGTTATTGAGTGGAAGACATGTATGCCTTTCTGCAGCAGACCACCAGGGGGCAAACTGAGATGTTTGAAATGCTGGGGGAGCTTTCACATTGTTCATCATTGTTTTACTATAGTTCAGCTCTCAATAGTTATTATTATATATTGCTGTCCAAAAATAGCTGCTGTCTGCGTTAAGCACTCAGCAGTCATCAATACGCGTCAAAGTTAGAATAAATATATAAACGAAAACACCAAGCACATCAGTGCATGAGGTGTTGCCACACTTTAAATCAGCCTGATTTATTAGAGGAAACAAAAACACGAAGCGAACGTCCTCCAGGTCTAAATTAACAGAGAGAACATTGTCCTTATCACACACGCGTATTAGGGGATAAAAAGTTCCCCGCCGAGCCAGCAGGACGGATGAAAGAGGGCCGCTGTGTGCTTGTTCGGCGGCGATGACAACTGTTTTCCCTGATAACGGCGTTAATAAACCTCTCAAGTCGATACCCACCTCTGAAGTTCCCTCCTTTCTTCTCCTCTCGTTTGGTGTAAAGTGAAAAACCCTCCGCTCGCGCCCCCATCCCAACATCAGGAAGAAAATTAAAGAGGAAATAATTTCTTTAAAGAGACTTTGGGGGATTAATTGTTTTGTTGTTGTTGTCATTGTTTTATTTACTTGCAGTTGAAAGGCTTAAACATTGTATTTCTTTCCCACTAGAATTGTTATTTTTACTCCTCTTCTTATTTTTTTTATCTTAACTTTTCAATTTGTTGTGTGACTAATTAAGTTTTTTCTGCTGCTATAGTTGAAGTTACTGACTAAAATTTTAGACTTAGTCATTATGTTTTTTTTTGGTTTTGTTTTGTTTTTGGGAAATAAGAAAGTTTAGTTAAATCTTTCCAGGAAAATAGTGAAATTAGAATTTTCACTTTAACCTGAGACTAAAGGTGAAGACCTTTATATTTAAATGTCAGATATTTATGCAAATGCCAAATAAATAACCTTCCACAAAGATTAGACTGTTGGTCTAAAAACGTCTTATAATTATTTTAAAGGTTACATTGTCTGCCTATTTTCAGAACTTTAGTTTGATCATTCTGGACCGGAGTGAAGCAGCTTCATACCATTACTAATGCAGAGACTAACACTGTCAGTGTTCAGAAAGCAGCATATTTAGCCCTCTGTTTAGAGCCTCCATCAAGATTCATTGGTCTTTACTGCCTGCTCTGCTGAACCTTCTGGCATTTTGAAAGGGAACAAACAAGAGGGTTTCAGAGTTGACCATCAGACTAAAGGGGGAGGGATTCTTTTTTTTTTTTTGAAAGATTTACTTAAACGTATTTATTTAAGTTTAATTTAGTGTAATACGGGAGCTGTCCTACGTTTTCAAATGTATTCTTCAACCAGTGCTAAACTGAGTGTGATATTAAACAGAAAAAAGAAAAAACTGATGCATGTTGTTGCTAGGCGATCCGTGACTCAACTGCAGGGTCCGGTGTGTATTTTTAGTGTTTCCTCTCTGCTGCTGTTGGTGTTGTGTTAATGCTTGTTGACTCGGTGCTGCTTTACAGCACACAGTACGTTTTTCTGCATGTTTGAGCCGCTGCGGTTAAGATGATTCCTAACAATGACAACAAAAAAAATTCACAATTTTTGCTGCAAAGTTTGGACACACCCTATTAATTGAATGTCTTGTCTTTCGTTGTCATGACTATTTGACATTGCAGTTTCACACTGAAGGCATCAAAACTACGTATGAACACACATGGTGTAAAATAACTCAAACACGTTTTATTTAAATTCTTCAAAATAGCCACCTTTCACAAAGATAATATTTAGTTATTCAACGTGTTTTTCTTTGCTGCATAATTACATATATCTTGCTCATATATTTGATGTCTTCAGTATTTATCTGCATTGTAGAAAATTTTAAAGACAAAAAAAAAAAAAAATGCATGAGAAGTCCAAACTTTTGACTGTTAGTGTAATCAGATCCATTTGACATTTCCCACTGTATGGCGTGTTTACTTTTCATCTTGCTTTTCAATGAAACAGTCTGATCAGTCTAGACATATTATGCGTCACATTATTTGCTGGGACGACTTCAAAGAGCGATGATTACTGAGAGAAGTGAGACCTTTACGCGCGAGATGAATGCACTGCATCTCCTATTGTTACCTAGGTGCTTTTGTGTCTTTATATAATACACGTATATATATATATATATATATATATATATATATATATATATATATATATATATATATATATGTATATATATGTATGTATGTATATATATGTATGTATGTATATATGTATATATGTATGTATATATATATATATATATATATATATATATATATATATATATATATATATATATATATATATATATATATATATATATATATATGTATATATATGTACTTATTTACACACATGCCTGTTGCAATCTCTCTTCTCCCTCTCCCCTCTCAGCTGTCTCCACACAGACGGAAGGTGAGGACAAGATCCAAGTCCTGCTGATGGTGCAGGGCAGAAGGTATGTCCATCTTTGAAATGAGGAGGCGGGGGGTGGGGGGGCAGGTACCCCTCGCAGTGTCCTAATTAGCAGTGTGAAACAACAACATGCGTTATGCAGCTGGGGCGGCTTTTATTTATTAATTTATTTCCAACATTTGTCTCGTTAGTGTGAACAACTCACCGACTGCAACCATCGAGGGTAATTAACGCCATGCAAGACTGAAAGACTGCCTGTGTAATTTTTTTTTTTTTCTTTGGATGGGGGGCGGGGGTATGGGTGGGGGGACGTCACGATGCCCGAGTCAACAGTTGAAGGCTCCTTTCTCTCCAACAGCAGTGTACAAGTCTTGTTTACGCCATTAATTGCTTTTGGTTTGTGTGTTTTTGATCAAACCTCGTGGGGGAACCGGTGCTTGTTAGGAGACGCCGGAGCACTACTTGGATTCCTTTAATCTTGCTGGTTGTTTGTTTAATAACTTGCCGGCATTTTAGTTTGTTTTTTTCCCCCCACAAAATACACCAGCCACTTTTGTTTCCTTATGGTTTTTAAATGAAAGAGACCATGTTCCCACCCAGAAATCCCCTGATTTCATTTCCAGGACGGTTTACATCCACGGCTTCAGCAAGACGGACTTTGCGCTGTGGCACTCGGCCATCACGCTGGCCGCCGGCACGGACGGCAACGCCCTCGGCGACCAACAGCTGACAAAGAACGGCGTCCCAATCATTGTGGACAGCTGTATTGCTTTTGTCACCCAGTACGGTGAGGGGCAGCGCAATATCAAAGAAAGTTCCTCCTTTAAAAGAACTTGACATTAACTTTATATATATATCAAAAAAAAAAAAAGTCTCTTCTATTCTCAGAATGTGTGAGCCATGGTACCTGGTGCTTTATCAGTACATGGTGAGCCATTGGAGGCAGTGTAAAGAGCACTGCAGCATCCAGCCCAAGTGCAGCGCTTCTACTGAAGCCAAATGCACAAGTTGAGCCAGTTCCATTCCATCTGCAATTTGCATGAAATCTACTTGTGTAACTTCCTGCTCCGCATCTGCTGCCTTCCCAGCGGTTGTCTCCCCAGGATCCCACACGATCAAACAAACTGTCGCAGACACGTCGCGACGCCACGTCTGCATTTAATGTGTTCGCACATGAAACGACGAGGCTTCCTCTCCGTCCGCGTCCAGGTTTGTGCCAGCAGGGGGTCTACCAGAGGTCGGGTGACCCCGAGCGAGTGGCCCTCCTCCTGGACGAGTTCACCCGGGACGCCCGTAACGTGAAGCTGAGGGAGTCGGAGCGCCACCTGGAGGAGGTGGCGGACACCCTGAAGAGCTTCCTGTCCCAGTCGGAGGACGCACTGCTGACCAAGGAGCTGTATCCGTACTGGGTCTCAGCTCTGGGTTCGTGACTGAACAGCTGCATTCATTCATCATTCAGTATCATCATTCAGTAGCAACCTGTGGAGAAAGAACAGAAAAACATTTGCCTCTGTCCTAATTAAATTCTGTTTAAAAAGATTTAAACAGAAAATAACCTCCTTTTGTGCTTCCAGCATCCACTTCATTGGAAAGTTTTTTTTTGTGTGGATTCCGCAGATGAAAAGGACGAGAGGCAGAGAGTGAAGAAGTACTCCACATTTATCCAGAGTTTGCCGAAAATTAACAGGTCGACCCTCGAAGCCCTGCTGCAGCATCTGTACAGGTACCGCAGCAAAAACCTGTTTTTTAACAAACACTGCATCGTTTACAAACTCGCTGAAGCGATACTTCATGAAAACTCATTGCATCGTTTTTAATCACTTCACATCATGATAAACACTTTTTCTCCCCCTTTTGCAAACACATTTCACTCTTCACAACAGCGTTTGCTTTGCAATCACGTTGCATCCTTGACAAATGCTGCATTCTGTAAAAACTCTTTTCAGCCACTTTACATCCATTATAAACACTCTTCATCCTCTATCAACATTATACATCCTTTACAAACACTGTGCAACCTTTGCAGTCGCTGCTCGTACTTTGCAAGCACTTGGCGTTCTTCTTCTAGAAACACTCTGCTGTCTTGACAGACACTTGCACTTAATTGTTCTCGGATTTGCAGCCTTTGCATCCTTCATAAACAGCCAACTCTTTCTGCGCAGGATCCAGCAGTGCTCCCACCTCAACCAGATGCCCAGCGACAAACTGGCGTGCGTCTTCTCCTCCTGCCTGTTCCAGACCCGGGGACAGACGCCGCAGGAAGCCGGCGTGGTCCAGGACCTCATCAACAACTACATCTCGCTCTTTAATGTGAGTCTCAAGCTTTTTTAAATGCTGCCTGAGCCACCCGGCCGCAGGTTAGCCATCATTAGCCTCACTCGCGATACCAGCTGCTGTGTAATTGGTCAAATATTTTCATATGTTTGCAGAATCAATTCCCAACAACTTAATAGCACACCTGCCGACTTTGCATAGTTGTTTCTCCTGGCAGACCGATCCCTTAATGAGCTGTCAATCTGCTGAGCTGCTACAATCAACTGTCAAATACAGGAACAGATGTCTTGGGGAGGAAGCATGCAAATCCAAAAACGCTAATTTGAACTCACTTGTAGCTGGATAGATGATAATGACGACGATGACGACGACGACGACGACGACGACGACGACGATGATGATGATGATGATGTTGTGTACAAGGTAGATTTTCATAGTCAAGGCATGATAATATCAAAGTCAGAGGGGGCCGGCAGAACTAGAAGCTGTGGTGCCTTTTGTACCTGAGTTTCACATAAAAGACAGACTTCCATCACTACGCAGCTTGTGTTGTGTGTAAAGCAGAACTTCACCCAAGGGTGACATGAACATCCACTGCAGCTTTCTGGATAGAAGCCAGGTTCATTTTAACTGTTGCAAACATGGTGAGTCATTGTGGCCTGGAAGCTGCTGGAGTTCTTTTCTTCTGCAAAACTCCAGAACAGCCTCTTGGATCAGACAATGCCACCAGAACCTCCGTCGACAGTGTGGCGAGCTGGAAACTGAAGTAGTTTCAGTTTGTGGAGGATCATCGTTTTAATGGATGAATAATTAATTTCTGTTTCCCAACTATGGAAATCTGTGTTTTAAACAAACTCATCAATTGAGTAATAGACTGAGGAAGATGCTGTTTGACTGATACGTCTTCCACACTTCCCATGTAGTGCTGCTGCTGCTCCTGCTCCTGCTGCTGGATGAGGTTCAGGGCGGTGAGGGAAAGAAGGACGAGTCACGTGACCGTCCTGCATGAGGGAAGCTGGGGCTGCAGGCGGGACTTTATTTACACTGTGGCTGCAAACCATCTGGGAAGCAGAATAGCCGCTGCCAAATTTCCACAACAGGCTTGACTCTGCCGCTATGCAGGCGGGCGCGGCGGGGTGGGGGAGTGGCTTGATGGCGAGGAGGAGGCGGGGCCACCGGGACCATTGGAGCGCCGCCTGGCTTGAGGGAGCGCAGAGCAGGCGTCGCTAATTCCCCGCCGCCGTCTCGCTTTCGACGTCTTGGAGGAGGAGAAGTGGCGGCCGTCGCTGGCGTGACAAACGGCCATTAAGCTCGGCCAATCGCGAGCCGGACAGCGGTCGATGCACGCGGCGGAACATAAAGACACAACAGAGAGAGGAGGGGGAAGCCAGTGAGACGTTGCGCTAATTAAAGCCTCGGTTCTGTGCCAGCGGTGGTCAAGGCAGCCCATTATCAGGCCCAAACACACAGTCTGGCCAGGAGTTTGAAGGTGCTGTTGACTATATTTCCTCCCAGTCAAGCCCCTCCGCCATCCATCGCACTCTCACCGAGCACATTGTCCTCTGAAAACAATGACAATGTTTTCCCAAAGAGTTGGAATAAGAGCATCCCTTCCCACTCAGGTCTTTTTCAGTTGTCTTCAGTCGGTTAAACTCGCCTTTGACCGAGGTTTTTTTTGCAGCGTCATGTGATTTGTTCCATCAGGTCACTGAAGACAGGGTGCAGCAGATGGAGAGAGAGAACAGCTTCATCCTGCGCTGGAATGACAAGAAGGACACCACGGTGAGTCCATCCTGGCAAAACCCCAACAGGAAGCACAAACTGGTGCTCAGTCTGTCACACTCGCACCTCAGAGCCCAGCAACGCCATGCAATGGAGGGAGTTTGTTTTGGTTTTTTTGTTTTGTTGTGTTTTTCTTCCCAAATGGAGTGAGAGAGGAAGGAACGTTGTGGGAGGAGGTTGAAAATAAAAAAATAAAAATAAAACGACACCCTCTTGTTAACCTTTATGCCGGAGAAAAAAAACATTGATTCAAACAAGTGGGCTGATCCAAAATAAGTTGTGGTTGCCAGCTCTGCCTGGCTCCCACCTTGTTTATTGGCTTTCAGCACTGCTCTGGAGCAGCGGGGCAGTTCAACAGGAAGCCGGAACTACAATAAAGGCCTTCTGAGTGGAAGTGGAACGCAGCGGTCAGGCGATGGACACGAATGTGAGGGTTTCAAATGTTGTAGACGTCGGCAGCAGAACAGCCACCGAGGGCAGGCGTGAGTCAGTGAAGGGAAAAAGCCAGTGGGAAAGGAAAAAGGAGTGGAAAAAAGTTATCAGACAACTTTACTCAATTGAAATTGTTTTCGATGTTTAGTGTTAATGAGACTAAATAAGAAAAGTAAATTCTTGTAGATCTTGTACTCTTGTACCGTGGATGTGTTCCAACATGTGGTTGGTGAGTTGTAAGGCTGACTACAAATGTCCAAACAATCTTTCCATCACTGTATGGATTCAACATTTTAGCATGTTGCCTTTGCTTAAGTCATTTTCAGGCGTTGACTTGGTTCTAACTGTTTCCTTCAACCTTTTTGGTGAAAGTTGAGAAAAGCAAAAGGGCAGTTTTATCTTGACAGCCATGAAAGTGTTTTCTACTGGGGAATTAAGAGTCTGTTGCCTCCTTCAGAGCTAAACACACACACACAGTTAGCTCATTGGACATTGAATTACAATGAAAGTGTCAAATTCTTCCAGTATGACTTGATGACTTGATCCGTGTCTCTGCGTTTTCTTTGCCTTCAATCTAATAGCGACTTAAAAAGTCTGCATGAGCTGTACTTTAGTGTGAAGCTTCTTCAGGGTTGCATGTTGCTCAGGTTGATACAAGCAACCTTTTATTTGGGGTAACAGCATTTAAACTGCGTTTGGGCGGCCCGGGGTGGTCTGGCCTCAGCCGGCAGGAAAGTGTGGAGAGGATTCAGGGCAAATGACTCACGGATCTCACACTGGGATTCTCAGGCGGTGTGTGCATTTGACATTTAGCAGTGGCCGCTCGCAGGGCTCAGGCCCCGCAGGTGAAGGCTGTGACCTCTGCCGCTTCCGCTGAAAAGCAGAGAAAAGAGGCGGGGAAAGACGGCGGAGTCGGCCGGCGCCCTGCCAGTGAATGGTGCCGTTCAACTGCGGGAGTGAGTAAATCAGCCCGAGGACGAGGAGTGAGGCGATGTCACGGCTCGCCAGTTAGAAGTAGCACTTTAAAATCGATAGTTTCTCCCGCTGCCGAGGCCAAAGCAAAGAGACGAGGACTGAGGAGAGTTGGAAAAAAAGTGAAAAATAAAAATAGAAAATATCTCCGTTTGACATGCAGGGTTCCTTTCCAAACATTTCTAAAAATGGTCTCTGCTGTTAAACTGCTCTTTCTTCTTTCTTTCTTTCTGTCTTTTTTTTCATTTTTCTAAATGCTTTGTGTCGTCCCCCTCCAGCAACACACGGATGCAGCAGATTGTGTTTTTGAAAAGCGTTTTTAGCCCAACCACGACGGCTCCATATGTGCGCACCAGAGATTTTCACAATCACAGCTTTGGCGCCGGCCGAGTCCAATGACTGTAATTTGTCTGTCATCCGAGGGCCGGTGGAGTCAGAAGTGGGGCTCCGCCCTCGAATCGCGCCAGTTCCTCCAGTTGGAGCCAGTAATGGACCTGGTCTCAGCTGTGCAGTGGGGAGAAACCTTTTACATTGTCACTTTTCAGCTTTAGCTCCAGATTGTACAGTAAAGAAAAAAAACAAACACTTCCTGTTCACTTGTTTTAAAGGACATATTGTTTTTCGTCCTCTGCCATTATAAACCTTCAGGGTTTCTTCTGGCGCGCAGCCTTCCGCGATTAATTATCCAAACAACTCTATAAAGTAATATAATTGACCGACTATAATAACCGACTGAAGACTGCATCACTGTAAAATCTCATTCTATATTATTATTCATTTGATTTACTAATGTACGTCTATGTGTTTGTATATTTGTACCTGCGTCAACACAAACAGCAATGTAAACAGATTGTGTTTTATTTATTTTATTCATGTATTTGTCTGTAAAGGTTCTCAGTCATCCAGAGTAGGAGTAGAGTAGGAGGGTTCAGTTGGAGCAACTGGACTTGTTCTTGCCATCTTCAAGACTTTTCATCCTACAGGCTTCTTCAGTTCTTTAGTTCAAGAACAAGTCCAGTTGCCCCAATTTAACCCTTCTACTTTATTCATGTATTGTAACATACATCCATTTAATTAATCAAGTCAAGAAACCCACATTATTCCATTGTTGAAAGAGCAAACCTTTTCAAGTCAATATCAGACGACAAATATCACCAAACCAAACGCAAAGTTTTTATGTCAACTTTGTTTGAGCTTTTATGAAATTTCCTTCTGTATCAACTTTTCTCATCTTGGGCTTTTGGGATTATTTTCCACCAATTGGAAAAAAAAACAACCACTGGCTACAAGTGGCTTTCTGGCTCTGAATATCCACATGCATTGTGCGAGATTTAATATTAAAACAATATTTAGACTCGCCAGACCTGCATAATGTGACAAGGTGGGTCAGATTAGGCCTGAGAGTCAGAGAGTTTGAACCCCCGTGGGCTGGAGACACAGTTTGTTGGTGGAAATATTGGTGAGGTGAATTTAACACAACACTGAAGAGGATATTAAAGTTCCTCAATATCCTCAAACTGCTGCTTCACCCAGCAGAAGATCCCGGAGGTGCAGACGACCGTGTGTGATTTTAGAATGGTTTGGCGAGTGTTTAACGGTGTTAAGCTGTTTGGCTTCTCTTTGGTGTGTTTAGGCCAGTTGTCAGTGTAGTTAACAAAAGCAGTAGTGGGCAGGAAACAAACAGAAGTGTGTTAAAAGTGTGAAATTGTCTCGCTTGAACGGCTTTGGATCGACGAGAGACGACTCTGCGCTCCGTAATCCTGTTTCTCCACCTTTGTCCCATTTCGATTCCGAACACACAGTGCTCGTTTGACTTCTGTGGAAAAGCCAATTAATCCGATTGCGTTGTGTGTCGTGATTCAACCCTGGTCTCCCTCCTCCCTCCTCCCCCCTCTAGTTCTCCCCAGCTGGCGACCTGATCTTCGAGGTGTACCTGGAAAAGAAAGAGCCGGGGAGCTGCTGTTTAATCAAGGTACCATGAGTGACTCGTCAACTTGCGTGTGCGTGTGTGTGTGTGCGTGAGAGAGAGCAGGTGCAGTGAGCGTTGGCGTGGTTGATAGAATAGGGCCGGGACGTTTGTGGTATAACCTGATGGGATTTGTAGCGCTGAAATGATTCCAAAGCGAGCCAGTCAAGGGAAGCGGCTGATTTTATTGTGTGGGTAATTGGGTTTTACAAGGCTGCCATGCAAGCTGTGGGTTAGCGAGGCTGCTCGCAAGTCCTTCTCAGCACAGTGACACAGTCAAAGAGGCGCTTCGGCTTCAGCGCATTCACCTTTGCTCTTTAATTTGTGGCCTTCAGACCCCATCTGGTAATTAATCTTTTATCAGAACTTAGTGCAGTTGCCTGATGTGGGATTTTAAATCTGCGGACTGCGAGTGAAACTTGAGCGGCTGTTTTCCTTTTGCAGGTCTCGCCCAGCATGCGAGCGGCGGAGGTGGCAGAAACGGCGCTGACCATGAGGAACGTCTCGTCGGACGCCGAGGACACGTGGACGACGTTTGAAGTGATTGAGAACGGAGAGCTGGGTAGGCAGGAGGCCAGCGGGCCGGCGTCTGTGTTCAGTAGCATCCTTCCAGTCATTCTTCCAGTGTTTAAACACTGGAAGAATGACTTTTATTTTGGCTATCAGTGATGTATTGTTTTTTTTGTTGTTGTTGTTTTTTTTTTTTTATCAGAGTTTGTTTTAAAAATGGAAGAAAGGGATTAGACCAGGGGTGGGCAAACTGCTTGACTGGTGGGGCCACAATGGGTTCTAAATTTTGACAGAGTGTTTTGTGGAGTGTTTTGGTGACCCACCTCACAGGAGGAATAAATATATCATGGGAAATGTAGAAGACATGTTGCTTTCATGTCCATTGAAAATGAACCAAGGCAAAGTTACAACAAAATCAGTGTCTTTGAAGCCCCAGGGTGTTTAGCTCTTTCTTGCGTGGGTTCTCACCGGGTTCTCCGGCTTCCTCCCACACTCCAAAAACATGCATGTGAGGTCAACTGTAGGTGTGCATGTGAGTGTGAGTGGATGTTTGTCTCTATGTGGCCCTGTGATGAACTGGGGACTTGTCCAGGGTGTCACCCTGCCTTCGCCCTAAGACAGCTGGGATAGGCTCCAGCAGACCCTGAGCTCGGGAAGAAGCGGGTATGGAAAATGGACGGATGGATGAAAAGAGTCTCAAAACACTGGAAACATGGATGAAATACAGCTATTTTCTAATTTACTGTCTATTAATATCATTTCTTCAAGTTCGGCAGGCCGGATTAAAAAGCTTAATGGGTCGCAAATGGTCCACGGGCCGTAGTTTGCCCACGCCTGGATTAGAACAATAGCAATTGCATGGCTTTTTGGCATCTTTTGTGTTGCGTGGCCGCTTGGGTTCGCCATTAGAATGAGCGGCTCTTCTCCAGTCGTCTCTGTCCTCGCTGTGAACTCCCCACAAATGAGAAAAGTTCAGCCTTCGCTACGAACAAATGTTTGCGGCAACATTCTCCCTCTCTCTTCAGAATTAATTCTCAAACTTGGGGTCCGTGCTCAGAGTCTCCATGAAGCGCTCTAATCGAACTAACTCACCTGCTCCGTGTTGCTGCCTAATTAACATTTAAATGTTTTTTTCCCCTTCGCTCACACTGCTCATGGCGACACAAAAGCCTTTTTTCTCCCTAATTAACACTGCTTTTCGATCCATTTGCATAAATTAAACAAGCCTGTTATTTTGATCAAGTTAAAGAAACTCTTAATTCCTTTTCTTTGTCGGCAAAGGTAAATAATTCAGTTCCTAATGGAACAACTCAGTCGGCCTCCACGGGCTCCACTGTCCACACACCTTTTCTTTTTCCTTTCTTTTTTCCGTTTTACCGAAAAGAAATCTGTGACATTTCTGCTTATTAATACTGAAGGTATTGGAGAGCAAAAAAAGAAAAGTGTAGGAAGACGATGACAGAGAGTAGGGGTGATACTAATAGCAACACTGTCAAGTGTCTCCATGTGGTTGTGGGCACACGGAGATGCAAATGAGGGGCTTTGTAGGGATAATGTTTATCTGCTCTAATTGTTGTTGAAGCTACAGTGAGGAGAGAGCGGAGGGAACGACAAGAAGTACTTAGTGTTGACGGATGGACAGAGAGCCGTTGGTAAACACCACCAGACTAGAACTCTTGCACATCTTGCTTGGCGGTCGCTCAGCATTTTTGTTAATTTCTCCCGACACTGTTTTGCTGAGCTGCAGCCTCCAGCTGTGAAACCAGGAAGACTTTTTCATTGCGTGTCGCTCCGTCCGTCCAGCTCTCTTTGAGCTCTTTGAGCTTTTTTTCCTCGGCCACAGAGAACAAAAACGTCTGCAGCTCTTCATTCGCCCATGCTACAGTTTCATAAGCATTGCATTTTCAATACGAGAAAATGTAAAACTCCACGCGTGGGGCATTTAAAAATGGCGGTTTTTGGTTTTAGTGAAAGACTCCCACTTGGCTTTCGTCAAAGCTCTCACCCAATCTGTGCCCTGCTCTGTGCAACGTCACCACTATGGTCCCTGGTCAGCCTGCTTGGAACGCCATGGAAGCAGGTACCACAATGGTAACCCTTGGAACTGTGTAATGGACTGTGGAAACGCATCCTAACCCAGCCGTAAAGAGCCGAGCCAATGGAAACACGGCCTGAGATGGCACAAAGTCTTTTTTGCAATCAATAGCTATCATGGAGTAGTCATCAGGACTTTGTTTTGCCTTGAGATTGTGATGTCACCACTATAATTTCCCATCCCGACCCAGACTTTGCAACATTAGGCCAGACAAAAGACACCTTTGACCACTTCCTGTTGTAAAGAGAACGCACCCTGTCGCTCAGTCGGCCTCGGTCTCCATTGTTCAGCCATTTGTCAACCGTCGCGGCCAATGGGGGGCGCCGTCAGTGACACGACAGTCACCCGACGGCCGTCGTCAGCTCTTTACATGGCCATCGAGCGGCCCGATGGCCCCAATTAAACCTAGCGGTGGGTAATCAGGGCGGTTAAAGTCACAACTTTATGAATGATTTTAAGTGAACGTTCGCGTCACACGGGACCGAGTGTTGGCTCTTTGCCACTCCGACCTCCTCGGGGAGGAATTGATGCGGCGCATTATCATTCAGACGCGGCCTCCTGCGCAATACGGCCCCTCCTCTCATCCGAGGACCGGAGCGCTAATGAAGCGGCGCCCGCCAGCGCTGCCGCTCGGCCAGAGATTATCCGAGTGGCGTCAGCCTGATGATATGCACATTCATTAATCACCCGCGCCGTCATGTGTCATATAGAGGCGTCGTCCTCCTCCCCCTCCTCCCCCTCCAACCTGCGGAGCCGACCCACCCCGTCCCACATTAACATGCGCCTGGGCGGCACCCAGCGTCGCCCACGCCCACTTTTGATCCCAGATGCAGGGGGTGGGGGGAGGGGGGTTTGGGGTGTGGGGGGAGTCAAAGTCGACGCTCCGTCGCAGAGTTGCTGAGCTCGACGCTCTCCGCTCCTCTTTTATCACTTCTCCGGGACTTTCCACCTCCCTCTCATGTTTGTTTTCCACCGTGCATTCAAAAAAAATGCGCCGTCCTCCCCCTAAAAAAAACAAAAAAACAAGCTGCGTGGAATGCTCAATGTATTTGCTGAAGCTTCTGCATACTTTTTTTTAATTTATTTCTTTATTTTGATTTGCCGGCAATGTGTACGCTGAAGAGCAAACAGCCCGGCTGCTTTGAAGGTGCTGGCGTGACGGGACGTGCAGCTTAGAGCCGTGGAGGGGGGTGGGGGGCGTTAATTAGCCATTTTGGAGGATAGCTGTGGATAAACAGTGTTATCAAGGACAATAGGCAGGGAGAAAGGAGGAAAAAAACAGAGGGGGAAGCTAATATTTGTTGGGAAATGAGGAACTAATTCCGTGGCCGGGGTCTGCACAGATCCCGGAGAGGAGATAAGCCCCCCCGTTATGAATAAGTTATGCCATTGTGGCTCTTTTTACCTCCCCTGGTTATGGGAGGAAATGGGGAGAGAGGAGATAGAGGCATCAGAGCAGGGGTGGCGGTACACAAATTATCTAGTTATTTTTCTTCTCTTGCCTGCCTGATAACATGTACCCTGTTCACCAATTAGGCTGAGATAATGGATCTATTTTGCACATGAGTGTGCTTTTGTAAACACTTTCTGATTTGCTGGAGATAATTTGCTACGGCTCCGTGGTGGAAGCTGGGTGGCGGCGTAGAGGAAGGTGGGGGGTTATTGTGGAGGTGGTGGGGGAGGGGTGCAGCTTCGGTTTTCTAATTTTCTCAGATTTAGTCCCAGTCCTCCCGATATTGTCGTTCTGCCAAGACTCTGAGTGTCTGAACTGCCTTGTCTGGTCTGTCTCCGTGTCTTCCGCCGGTCCCCAGAGCGGCCGCTGCACCACAGCGAGCGAGTCCTGGAGCAGGTGCTGGAGTGGAGCGGCTTGGACTGTCCCAGCTCCGCCTTCCTGGTCATCAAGAGGTTCCCCGAGGCCAGAGCAGGGGCTAATGGGAAAGGTGCAGTATGCAAATGGTGGCAAAACCACACGCAAAGTATTTCAGAAGTGGGCCTGAAGGCTTCTCCGTATCTTCTCTCCTGGCCTCGAGCGTCAGTCAGGGTTTCAAGAGTCCATCCTGTCGTCTCGCAACTATTTCTGAGATTAGCAGCAAAAAAAACACATTTTTCAAAGATCTTTTTTTATTTATTTTTTCATCCTGGAACCCAGTGGAGCAGCCTTACGTCATTAATTATCACCCAAGCGCTACAAAGCTCCTGAAAGCAGCGTATTTATAGCCTGCTGCTGAAAGCGACGCCTTGCTGTGGCACCTTTCACTTGTTTGCAACACTTAAAACAAGAGGCGTCACAGGAGGTGGGAGGTGCCAGCAGGTTGTTTCCAGTCACCTGGGAGAGAGCCATGAGTGGCCAAGGTGACATCACAAAGGGCTCATTCCCAGTTTTGCATACACCATCTGAAAAGTGGTGGAGCCTCCCAGCCCATTTCTTATTGACGGGCCAAGGACAGTAATTCCAGCACAACGTTTAGGCACAACATGGCACCTGCAAAACCTGTGGCAGCAGCTGATGGTCAGCTCGCATCTTTTCTCTTCCTTCCCGAAGGCCAGACGCCGGCGTCGAGAGGCGGCTGCCTGAAGTTCAGCGACGGCTCGTCCAAACTGCTGTCGGGACACAGATTCCAGGACAAACACGTGTCCCTGAGCGCCGGGAGGCTGTTGCTCTACAGAGACGTTAAAGTAAGCAAACTTTTATTTTCGGCTAAATCCACCGCCGCAGCTTCCTGTAAACACAGCAGCAGCCGCCACCGTGGAGGATTTTCTTCTTCTTCTTTCCCCCTCTTTTCCTTGTTTTTTTTTTTTCTCTCCATGCAAACGGTGTGTGAGTCGAAGTTAAAAAGTTTATGTGGTTGCATAAGAAAAGCTGGGGGAGTTGTGGGGGGGTATGGGGTCTGTCGGAGCGGCGGCGATGCAGATAGACTAAAAACGCTCGCCGCCTCACTCTCCCCGCTGACACGTCTGGCATCTCGGGGATCTAAATATCCAAATTAAGGAGGGAAAATAAGAGGCGGCGGCGGCGGCGGCGGCGGCCGACTTCCCACTGCCTTTTTCCTGACAAAAATAAGAACACGGCGTTCTCTTCAGAGGGGACCGTCAGGCCCCGGCTCCCCGGAGGGCTTTTCTTCTCGGCACATTTCTGCGGTCTGAAACAAGGGATTGGTAAAAAAAAATAAAGAAAGAAAAAAAGTGTGAAGAAGCATTAATAATTGATGGAGGTGCGGCAACTCTGGGAAGTAGTGTCGCAGGGACGGGGGAGCGAGAGCGGCGGCGGGGGCTGCTGCTGACTGAGCCCAGTGTGTTTCTCTAAATATCAGCTCGGCGGCAGCATGATGTATAATTAGAGCAAAGGAAAGTAGAAGTGTTGCTGCGATTTAATTGATAGTCTGTTACCTCCGGAGCGGCGCTCTCCTGCACGTTTTCACTCATTGTTCTCCTTTCTTGCAGAGGCCGAGGACACTTTTATTCCCGTTTGGGAGAAATTTTCACACTGGCGCTGACGGTTACTTCACTGCAGCTCGTGCGCTTAAAGCAAGCCTCGTTAAATGTGCTCGTTTTCTTTTGTCATGTAAAACATTTCGCAGGGATCTGTTTTGAGTCGATTCTTTCTTTCTTTTTTCTTTTTTCCCTCCCAGGCCATGAAAGCAGAGAAGACCCTCCAACTCAGCTCGGTGAAATGTTACCTCGGCCTGAGGAAGAAGCTCAAACCTCCCACCAGGTGCTTCTAATCATCTCTGTTCTGTTCGTTACCATTTATGTTCCGGCGTTCCTTTGTTTCTTGACCTCACCGTCCGACTGTACCAGAGACGCCGTGCAGGAACCAGGTCCCTAGTAGAGGCCTTGAAGGTTGGAGGTGCTGTGTGTTCGCTGATGCTTTTCTCTGGACCTTTGTTGTAACCAGTGGGTATTTGTGTTCCTGTTGCCCCTCTGTGCTCTCCAACCACTCCGTCCAGTCCGACCACTGACCCCAGCCCATCGGCAGTCTGCCAAACAGTCAGACCGGCAGCTCATGCTCAACACGTTCAGTGTTACTCAGATGCCCTTTCTCCCGCATCCTGACGCTCGCTTTGACCTTCAGCAAGTCGTTCACGTCACCTGAGCAGTCTTGTGTATTTTGTGCGATTAGTTATTTGCGCTGACAAACGGATCAACTGTAGCCTGTCTGCTGTCTTGGCTGCTGGGTTGCCAGTTGCGTGGCGTCATTGTGCTTTTCTGACTGCAGACCCAGGAGTCCCCCGACCCCTCGCAGAATGATGAATTCAATCTGACTGGAAAGCTGCTACCTGTTTTACAATTTCCTTTTCCTTTTTCCTTTTCTCTTTCAAAGTCCGGAATATTCAACCAGAACAGTGGTTTTAAAATATTCAGTCCAACCCTGGAGCTAGAGGATGGATTGTGTGCTCACGGCTCAAAATCCATTGCGAGCCACTTAAAACTATCAGGGAGGTTTTTTGTTTTGTTCCTGTTTGTTCGTTTGTTTGTTTTAATCAGATGCGACGCTCCAGATCTCGGCAGTGAGACTGGAACTAGATGGAAACTGTGTCTGTGGCATCTTTGAACAGCAGAGACGTCTGCGTCAAGTCGAGGCTGCAGAAGGATGAAATAAAATCATCCAGATTTTTAGCTTCAGCATATCGAGCTCCAATAACAAAAAGAACAAAAAAGTGTGGTGCGTATGAATTTATTCATACGCTGCAGCATTTTCTGTCTGTGTCGCTGAAGAGCTTTTCGGTGTCCGGCACATATTGACTTAAAATAGATGCTAAACACCTCCGCCGTCCTCTCCTCCTTCTCTCCCGCCGGTAAAAACGGCACCGCTACAAATTCTGAACCTCTTGCTTCCCACTGATGCCAACGGCTGCCCGGCCCGGCGCTCAATCAGCAATTATGAGCCAGTTTTACTGGTCATTTGTGTAAATTTCCACTCCCTCCTCGTCTGGTTCTTGGTGCGATAAATAATGCATTAAGCCAAACAGTCTATTTTATGAAAAAAAAAAAATGAAAAAAAGAGAGGGGCTGCTGCATAATAAATGTAACTCATTAGCGGCAAAACAAAGTGCTGCGTGTTTTTTTGTTTTCTTTTATTTATTTATTTATTTATTTATTTTTAAGCAAATCCACTTCTCTCTGTCGTAAAGTTGTTATTATCCTGCATTGCTTTTGGTCTTTGGGACTTTTTTTTGCCTGTAATTGCGAACAGATATATGTCCTCCTCCCTTCCTCCGTTAGGTTTCACACCCCCGCCAGACAGCCGAGCCCCTCTTGACCCCCCAATCTTATTTTCCACTGTAAATGAAATGGATTAAATGTAATTGCTTTTTAACCAAAACAAATCATCAAACCTCTGCTTCAAGCACAGGTTTATTTTAATGATTCCTGCTCTTATTAAAATGTACGACGCTCGCCAAACCCTCAGTGGTCAAACAGAGGGGAGAATTTTTTTTTTCTCTTTTTAAATAAAATAGATGAAGTAAAATAAAAACATTTGTATTTCACATCAGCGCATACTGGCATCAACTGCAGTTCCTTAGTGATTCTCACCACATTGGGAAATTTGCAACAGCACGGGAAGTCGTGAGAAACCAGCGGCTTCCTTCAGGTGGTTCTAACTGGTGAAGGGGGAGGGTGAAGGGGGCGGGTGAGGGAGTGAGAGGGGTGGGCGGGGGATGGGAGGGGCCTGGCTATCAGAGGGGCACGGCCGCGGAGGAAGCGACCCGGTGCGTGACGGCGAGGGGAGGAGGAGTGGCGAGGGGGGGGTGGGGGCCGAGGCAGCACTCCGCCACCTCATTAGGTGGAGCGGCCGCCTGTGATTGGCTGCTGGAACAGCGGCGGCGGGCTGCAGCCTCCTCGGCCGCTTTGTTCTCCTCCTCCCAACCTCCCCCCAGCTCCCGCTCGGCCCACCAGAAGGTGCCGTTTCTCCGGGAGGGTGGTCTCTCTCAACTCCCACTGCCTCCGCGCAGGTTAAACTGCAGCCTCCCGAGCGTGCCTGCGTGCGTGGGAAGCTAGCGGGCCAATTAGCAGCGTTTCTCAACCTGATCATTAACGTGTACACGGATTTAGTTCACTTCTGCACAGAGACGCTGTTTTATTCCCAGAGAGGCTTTGAAGGCGAGCCACTGTGCAGTCAGTCAGGGATTCCTGTGTCCTCCCGACCTGCCGCAACGGTTCTAACAGTTAGAACCTCCTGCTTTCCGTGGTTACTGCAGGCAAAGTGGCTGCAGGATCCTGTAAAGTTGGCAGTTTAGCTGCAAAGCAACAGCGAGAAGTGCAACGCCGCTCACGAGCTTTCTCTCCTGTCCCCAAATCACCCGGCTGCATTTGAAAATGACAGGCAAGAATTGCCTCTGCGGAGTGAAAATTTCAAATCGGACCCTGAACGCACCACAGAAGCTTTCTCATATTTTTCTCTGCTGCTGACCTTTCAGTGACAGCCGGATTGAAAGAATATGGCATTCTACCCATTTGCAGATCTTTTATTATTTTTCATCCCAGACTCCTGTGGAACAGCCTTTATCCAAAAATGAAGCCTCAACGGATCTGAAGGAAAGAGCATCTTTATCCTTCTGTTTGCAGCTTCACAAACACACAAACAAACAAACAAACAAACAGATAAAATCAGTTCATACAGATTTTGAGCCTCCTACATGATGTGAAAGGGGGCAAACCAGGAGGTCATGGAATGAGTGGCCTCAGAGTGGAATGAACACCTGTCTGGATGTATGATTGCCCTGTGTGACATCACAAAGGGCTTGTTTTCAGACCTGTGTCCATTGTGTGATGAACGTTTCTGTTTTCACGAATGTTCGCTTGCAGGCGAGAGACACTGATTATTGTCAGGAACAGAGTTTTTTCATCGTGTGGGTCCTTCGCTGGACACACCTGGACACCCAGCCTCCAGTTCTGCCGCACCTGTACAATGATTTCATGTCCTTCTCTCCCGACAGCTGGGGCTTCACCGTCAGCACGGACAAACTGCAGTGGTGAGTCTCCTCAGTTCCCTCCTGTTCTCTGCCCCATGAGTGTGACTTTGACCCTTCCCTCCTGAACAGCCACTCACACAGAGAACCAAGTGGCCCAGAGTTTGGAATGGCACTCTGGTGATCCGAGTGGGTTCGCAGAGGGGCCATCAGGCTGCGAGAGGCTGCTGTCTGGCCCACCCAACCCCGAGTGGAATCGCACATAATCGTCGTCTGGCTTTTTATGGCTCTCCTTCTAATGCTCCCTTTCTAACTATTAACTATTATTTGCGCTTGCACGCCGGCATGCTGGCAGTAGCTGGAGGAAAAGGCAGCTGCTCTCATATTCAGTAACATCGTTAGTTTATTTTAAATAGGATCCGCTTTAATCTTCGCCATCGTAACTTCGGTATTTAGCGCGAGCGGACGCCTCAGGATGGCCTTGTTAGACGTGCGATGATTAAAACGGGAACTGTTAATTGGTGGATACAAATTGTCGCTTTTTTTGCCTTGGTGTCCAATGAGGTGCAACCACATATGAAGAGATGTCACCTAGACAATAGTACCGAGAGACGCTGCCGCTCTCATGGACAGTTCAGACCATTACAAAGATCTTTAAAGGTTGGCAGGTTTTAGTGAGAAGTGAAATCATGTTGTTTCACTGGAAAACAAGCAGTGTCAAATTATTATTATAATTCAAAACAGGGACATTAGTCAACATTTAAGCAAATGTAAACGTGCCCAAGTTAGTCAAGAAACTAATTTTCTTCGGCAGTCCCTTTGCCACATTGCAAAATCAAATATACAACATTAAAATCAGAAATAACAGTCTGAACATTTACAGCATAAGTGACAAAAGCAACCAAAAAACAATTACGTCACAATAGCGACGGTACAGTTCACGCCGTGATGAGCCACAGCATCAGCGTTGACATTGTTGCTTCTCAACCAACCGTGTCCCAACATCCAACATTCACTCAGCAAATGAGGTGCGCACACAAGTGAACGCTCCGGCCTGCAGCTGGTCTGTACCGGCGCATGCGGGCTCCTCTCATCTCATCACGTCTAATCGCAGCCCGCACAACTTTTCCGCCGCTCTATTTGCCGTGCTCAACGATCCGCTCCTCATTAAAACGTCGACCGCGGCGACGTCGCCCCAAAACTCACTCACCTGGCCGACGCCGGTGCAGCCAGATTAACGAGGCGGAAAGCCGATCGTCCAGTCCTGACCGAGCCTCCTCTCCTTTCCTCAGGCACTTCTGCTGCGAGAACAGGGAGGCGCAGGTCGACTGGGTGACGGACATCATCAGGATGAAGGTAGGACGGGGGAGGGGGGGACGACTCTAATGAGCTGAGACGCTCCAGAAAAGGAGCTTCAGGAGGAGGAGGACGTTGAGGCGCCCTCTCTGGGGAAAATGTCACACAAACATCTCAAATTCTTAAAAATAAAAGAAAATAAAAAAACAACCCCTAACATTCTATATTTCACCCTGAAAAAAAGCCAGTTTTCCTTTGTGCTGTTAGGCAGATGAAAAACATAAACAGGAGGAGAACCGTAAAGTTTGTTCGAGGTCACTTGGCAATAACATAAATCACTTTATGTGGAAAAGCCGTGAGAATAAGGTCAAGGCGACCATAACAATCACATTGTGCTACTTAGCCCCCAGATACAGCCAAGTGTTGTCGCTGTCAGTCGCTGACACAGCACAGCGCACATAAATAATGCAAGGCAAAGCAAACGGACGGGAGGGGAGCTCTGAGCTCCGGCTGGGTCACATCACCCCCCCCACACACACACACACACACACACACCCACACCCCCAACATCCAGTCCTCGCTGCTCTCTACCAGATAACCTTTTGAGTTCCCTCATTAAATCCGACACGAGTGTCTGGTTCCCACTTCGTCTCTGGCAACTCCGGAAAAATAAGGAGAAGAGGGGAAAAAAGGGGCAGAAAGCCGGAGATTTGAGCGGCTGCGTTATTGCTGGCTCCTCCCTGCTTTATGGGAACACTCCTCCGGTGTTGTTGTCGATCACAGGTGCTTACTGTAAAAGCCTTTTAGTGCCTCTGTTTTGGTTGGGCGAGCGCAAAGGGCAGCGCTGTCAGGGAGAGATTGATCTGAACGGGAAAGCTGCTTTGTTTTTGTTCTTTTGTTTCAAGGTGTTTATTCTGGCAGTCTTGTCTCTGCTCTGTGCTGAGGCGCCGTGCGCAGCAACGGCCAAATCTACCGCCTAAAAATATTTGCCCGCTTTGAAAAGTCCTCAAATTATCGAGACGGTGGGAAGAAAAGTAATTTTGATTATTTTATTTTTTTTCTTTGTGGAGGGCAAAGAGAAAGTTTTGATGAGCAAGAAGGTGGGTGGGGGGATGGCGGTTGGAGGGGAGGCGAGGAGGGGTGGCAGTTCTTCGGCACTCTGGAGTTTCTTTCTCTTACCTTTGCGCCGGCATTGTGCTCCAGCAGTTTCCATAGCAACTCCCCCCTGATGGAGGAGCTGCTTTTACAGCGAAGGTGGAATGGATGGCGGCGGCGGCGGCAAGTCAGAGGTTACTGGTGGTGTAAAGGTCCAAGGCAGGGCGGCGGCGGTGATGAAATAAGAATCTGTTAATGGGGGGACGGTTGTAAAGGGTCCGAGCAGGGTCACAGTTACATTGAAGGAGACGCTGTTAAAGAGGGAAGTTTGGCCGGCGACCAGAGCGGGATCAGGCTAAACTCCTCCAGCGAGCCGCTCGCCCTCCCACAAGAACGCGTGGCTCCGGACCAGAGCAGCAGTTTGAATCGCGGCGACACTCTAAAACCATTTGGAGCAGACGGGGATCAACGTTCAAACGTTCTTCTGAAGACAAACGCGCATGTGGTCAGAAGCTAACGTGTCGCCGTCGGCTGTGTGTCCTCAGCACGGCTCTGACCTCTTCTCCAAGAGGGCCAGCATCGTAACAGCTGCAGAGGCCTCCAGGGGGCGCTCTTTGACCGAAGGCAACAACGTCTCCACGCAACAAGTGAGCGGCAGCAAGCGGGTGAGAAACCGTCACACACGCGTCCTTCACATCGTCTGAATGCTGCATGTAAATTTGAAAGAAGGTCGTGCCAGTCATTTTATTCTTCCGGCGAAACATTAGGTGAGTTTTTTTTTGTTTTTTTTGTTTTTTTCCCAAATGTTCTTGGCCACTTATATGCATTACTTATCGCAATCCTTCACCTAAATAGCTCTGATTCGTATAAATAAATTGTCCTTTTCATAGCCGAGCAGCAAAGACATTATTTTCACACGTCCGTCTCCATGACAAAAACATTGCTAGCTCGGTTTCATTGCTTGTTTGTTTTTTGACATTTATGTCACTATTTTTAATTATCTGCTTTAGTCCCGGATGAGGCCGCCGGTGGCTATTAAACAGATGACAACTGAATTGCAGTGTTTGCATCCAAAATATCTGCTGAAGGGAAATAAAAAATCCTGGGTTGTTCATCCGATTTGGCCAGTCGGCAAGCGTGCGCAAACATTTTGGGATTAGCTTGCGGGCTTGTTAGCACTCTGCTAACAAGCCCGCCAAACACAGTGGGGTTTATGTGCGGGCTCATCCGGAATACCAAGATGGAAAACTAGAAGCTGGAAAGTTTCCCTCTACATTCTCAACTTCTACCATCCGACAATCTGTAGCAGATATGGTTTCATCCAATAGCACGTTTTCCCTGGATGTCACACGGCTCAAAAGGAGGGCAGGCTAGGTCCTCTGACCGAGAAAGAAGAAAAGAAAAGCAAAGAAAAAAAAGCTTCTTTTTTAAGTTCCAAAGGTTGTTGTGTTTTAAGCTCACAGAACACAAAGTGTAAAAAGTGGATTTCAACCCTACGTCTGCAGTCGGGAGGAGTGGACTCAAATGCTAATGCTAATGCTAATGCCCACGTCTGCAGTGACCACTTCATCAGACGTATGTTAGCCAGCCGGCTGGGTTTTTGACATCTTCATACTGGCTCTAAATCCGTACAATACAGACTCTCCTGAACAGTTTCCTCCATGGACTTATTCTCCATTTCTACTTCCTGCCCTCCATCTGAATTTGCACCACCTTCGCGCGTCATCATAACCACGTGACTGAAACTCAGCTATTCATTTAAATGCGTCAGGTTTTTGTTTTTGTTTTTTTAAATGCCGTCCAAAGACTGAGCTGCAAAAGTTACTGCTGCCAGCTGCCAGGCGCAGACCTCCTTGATGGCTTCATTTTCGAAAGCTGAGTTTGCTGTAATCCTTCCCGCTTTAATCTGGCCTGCAGCTGACGGAGAGGATGACCTCACTGGACGATGCCGGCCGGAGGCCCAGCAGCTATGTGGCTTCGCAGCCAAAGAGCAACGCGGCAGCCAAGGGCCTGAAGCACATGGACGCACTCAAGGCCCTGGAGTTCCCACCCAGAAGAGCCTCGCTGGACGTCGGCCAGCCGCCGCGCTTCTCCTCCACGTCGCCGTCCAGGCCGCTGGCGACGGTGCCGACGCTTCTTCCTCCATTGGGAGCCAAGGGCGTGAACCGGAGGCCCGTCCGGGGCGCGGAGGGCGGCATGCCCGCTAATGTGCTGACTGAACTCAACTCAGTGCTGAGCAAGAGCGGCCGCGGGGCCGCCAGCAACCAATGACAGGAAGTGCGGTCAGGTTCATCAGTGCAACGGGCTGTACAGGCATAGGGGAGGGGCAGAGACGTCAAGATGGAGAGCACGGCTCAGATCTGAGCTAAAGATGACTTCCCAAGTCGGAAGGAGACGGGGAGCCGAAGGCACAAGAGCAGAAAAGGTAAAAACAGGAGAGGGCTGGAGGTCGTGCAGGCCAAAGCACTACGGGCAGATTCATACGCCGCCGTCTGAAACCCTCACACTGTTGGAAAATGAAACAACTAAAAAAAAAAAAAAAATTTCAGCTCTCCGATGTCTTCCGAGAAACTTTGAAGCTAAATTGTAGTTTGAATGAAAAAGGGGGCAGTTTGTGCAAGGAAGGAGGAGGAGCCTGATCCTTATACAAATGCCCCTTTGATTTACGAGCGCAGGGTTCTGCCAATGGAGGAAAACTGTGGAAGACCGAGGAGCGGGTTCAGGGGCTGATCAATGCAAAGTGCCATTATTTATTCTTTTTTTTGGTGGTTTTATAGATTTTTAAGGTTTGTTTTTTTTTTTTTTTTTTTTTTAACCCGTCACGCTGAGGTGCCGCCACTTTTGCACAGGCTGCCACCAAATGTATTAAAACTATGTACATAAATAATAAACATTCAAATCTTAAGCGTTGAATCAGTCATTGTTGAAGAGCACAAAAGATGGAACGCCCACATTTAGCCGAGTTCACCCCAGACACCCGCAGGAAAGATTAATGACTGAATCTCTGTTTTGTTTTTCTGACAAATAATTAAAATCATGAAAAGGTGTTTTTATTTAAAACAGGAGGAAAAGGGAAGTGTAATTTCTAAAACTAAATTTAAAAAAACAAAATATAAATATCTTGGATTTGGCTCCAATTCAGAAGGCATCTGAACGTTTTAATTCAGTGTTCCTCAGAATGATAATCTTCTGAGTTAAAAGGAGTCAGGGCTCCGTCATCCAGCCGGGCATCAGGTCTCACCCGTTTCCCAGAGTTCCCGGAGGGTTTGGAATGTAAATTGGATCCTCTGCGACGAAGACGCAACAATTTATGAAGATCAACCGACAGATGTCAAAGGTCACGTGAGGGATGAAAAGTCAACAGTGTCGTTATGACCCTTTCAACTCTCTGTTGTGTTCTTTCCCCTTTATTTCCAGTGAACATGGCACAGCATTCCTGCTTTAACAGGCATGGGCAAACTACGGCCCGGGGGCCATATGCGGCCCGTTAAACTTTGTAATCTGGCCCGCCGAGCTTGAAGAAATTGTATAAATAGTAATGAAATAGCTGTATTTCATCCATTTTTCCAGTGTTTTCAGAGTCATTTCAATAAAGAGCTCAACACCGTGGGGGCTTCAAAGACACTGATTTTGTTGGGACACTTTTGTTCATTTTCAATAGACATTAAAATGAACACGTTTTCTAGAGATCCCATGATATATTTATTCCTCCTTTGAGGTGGCTCACTGAAACTCTCCATTCATCTGCTGCTGCTCCGGCTCCCTCTGCCAAATTTTACAACCCATTGTGGCTCACCAGTTAAAAAGTTAGCCCACCCCTGCGCTATAAGATAATACTAATAATATTAAAGTCACTTGGGGTCTTTGCGCACTCGGCTACTCTCCATTGTGCGCATGCAGTACTTTATTCTCCAATCCCATTAATTTCTGTCCATTCTGTTGTGTTTCCGCGAAGGCACCTCCATATTTTTTAAGACGCGCGCTCCCTGGAGCATGTTACGGCAATTTAAGCCCTGTTGTGAATGGCGGTAGCCCTTCATCTTTGTCTAATTTGAATATAATTAACTCATCATTTTATTCATACGTTTCATCAGATTCTGCCGTTTCTCCAGTGAAATGTAAGAATAAACCGGAGCCACGCGCTCCTCCTGAATAATGGATGACGGTCAGGGGAGGGAAAAAAAAAATGCTCACGTCAGCAACTGTCACAGGTCCCCACCCCACCCCACCCCACCCTCACACACACACACACACACACACACACACCCCATGAAAAATTCATATTAACATTTTATTTTCATTATGCCTCATGCAGCGGCTGCTGCCCGTCCTTTGTTTCACGTCCTCGTATTCTAATCATACAGCCACCGCCGCATTTGTGCCGCGGCCGTTTCTTATTATTCCTCGCATCGCAAATATACGTCTCGTTCGTCCGCCGCCTATATTGGCAATATTATTGCATTCAGTGCAGAAATGAGTCTGGAGCGTTTGCTGCCTAATGGGCCATTTTCATTCCGTGCAGCCTTTTCAGACAGTAAACCTCTTTTGTTGTGCTTTAAAACGCTCTTGATTCGCTCTCGGATATAATGCGCTCGCTTAAGGTTTGCTGCCGAGCGTCGGCTGATGTCTACTTTAAGCACTTTTAGCGATATCTGAAGAAGCTTTCACATTTTCCCTCAGACTGGTGTCCCTGTGCACTCGACTTGCCGTGCTTCCCGCCTGCATGGCCCAGTGTTCTCCTCGGCTCTCAGGCCCACAAAGTACCAAGGTTGCCGTCTGCGGCGCCAAAACTCATCAAAGAGCTCTGCATATATATTTTTTTTTTTTTTTTTTCAACATGCTATCCTCACATCCTCATATACACCATGAACACCAAACATGATGCTCAGCAATTTGAAGCCTCTTCTGTCCAAGATGATTTACTGTATGGCTGCTGTTTACATGCAGCCTTGTGTGTCCATTTGTCACATCTTGGTTCTGGCGCTCCGCCACTCAGCCCAGGAAACTGTTTCACTTCATGCTTCCATTTGTCTCCATCTGGGAGAAAAAGGTTGCCATCGTTATTGCGTCTGCAAAGTGAGCCTTTCGCCACAGTGCATCACATTATTTAGTGAAGCCAAGTGCTTTAAAAATGTTGATAATATGATAACATACAGTGTATTAAAATATATCCTGTTGCCAGGAGGAAGAGCAGGAAGCTGCCGCAGCAGGGATGTAAGTTACTGCTAATAGATGCTTTAATTTTTCTTTTTGTCCATAGTGTTGCTCAAAAAGTGGAGCTTAAGAACCATCGCTGTTCAAATGATCAATGCAATTTTTTGGGAAATAACTCTGCTTAAAGGCTGTTTTGGCAGCTACATAGAAAATAAATCTCACTCATGCAAATCATGCAACTGCTTTTAAAGCGTTTGGCTGCATTTCAGCCCAACAGCCTTTTGCTGTCAACCATTTGCCTTTTGCATATATAATTGCATTGATGCAGACTTCAGTCAATTCAGCAGATGTCCAGAAAACAGCACATTTTGTTTCCTGTTTACGATTTCTTGCGAAAAACTGAAAAAATGTTGGATCTAAACTTTCCGCTTAAATAGAGGCTCAGCGGGAGCAGGAGCAGAGGGAGAAGCAGCGCTAGCTATCAGTGCCAGCTATCAGTGCCAGCTATCGGTGCCCTTTGTGACATCACAGAGAGTTGATATCTAGAGCTGTGTGTTTTAGCAGAGCAAGAAAAAAGAAGGAAACAATGATGTTTTATTTATAGTTTAGTGATAAATTTGTTTTTGTTTTTTTGTTTTTATAGGTGTTTTGGTCCCATTGTGGAAATATTTTCTCTGCATTTGACCAATCCTTAAACTTAACTATACCTACTAGGAGCAGTGGACTGCTGCGGCATATTCAGCACATAATAAAACTGCAGTAGCTTTTTTTGGGGGGAGGGAGGTAATTGCAGTCTTCACTATATTGCAGTTTTAGCGCAAATAATGGCGCGACATTAAATCAAGCCGACAGAGACCAATGACAGAGTGCCATAATTTGCTTCCATAAGTAATCATTTGCAGTGAAGGCGCAGAAACAGTCGAGCAAATTCATGGATTTGTCGGTAAAAGTGTCGTTGACACCCGGAAATGTCTCGAAATCCCAGGTAATTATCTGCGTCTGAGGTGTTCGGCAGCAGAACACATGTGCTGTGTTTGCAGTGTCCCACAGACGCAGTGACAGCAGAGGGTGGAGGGGGTGTGGAGGGGGGTTCGCAGTAAAAAGGCGTGGGTTGATTTGGCGGCGCGGGGATGACAAGTTATTTCAAAAGAACTCGGATGGACGTGAGAGGCCTCTCAATTAAAACCGTGACTCGCGGGCTCTTAAAAAAAAAAAAAAAGTCCGAGCCAATCGGACGTAGTAGTGAAATGTGCTGGTTATTGATCAGCCCTCGGCCTCGTGGAAGCGTCCGCCGGGGCTGCCATGTGATCTGTCTCCCGTCTTTGACTTGCTTTGTCTTTGTCTGCGGCTAACGCAAACATCAAGGGCTTGGACACACACACACACACACACACACACACACACACACAGTGGGCCGGATGAGTGGCACCTCTCCACGTGGTGCGCGCATCTACATTCCAATCGCAGCCGAGCGACGCTGGAGCGGCCCGGTGCCACAAGTGAGAAATTAGGAGAATGCAGCGTGCACGGTGCAGCTCCGCTCCCCGTGGCTCCTGAAGGTGGAGGGGAAGCCCAGAAGGTTCCCTCCTGGTTGGACACCAGCCACACATCTATGAGGAAACTGTGGGCCGTCCTCCTCTGACTTCCCCTCAAACAGCCGTAAATCAGAGACACGCGACCTGACTTATTGCTACTGTATAACATGCACACAGAGAGCAACCCACTCCCCTCCTCCACCCCCATGATTTACATTTGCAGAAAGGCAAAGTCTCATATTAATGGAGCCCCGCCGTTTTTAGCGGCTATAAATAGCCGACTGCGCCGAGCCGTCCCACTGCCGGCTGCCGCTTCACGCTGATCCACACATCCCGCCCTCTAATCTCAATTCTATTAATGTCTGGGGCGATATTTACGACACGCACACTCTTTTAGCCTGACACGGCTGTAAAGTATATGTTGGAAGCAGCCAGGCTTTATCTAATTAAAAGCCTCTGCAATTGCAGTTCAACTGGGATTGAGTCTTTAAAACCTCAATCAGCCCCCCCTCCACTGGCGGAGGGAAGGGCGGGAGCGAGTTGTCGCAGAGCTAATAAAGAAGGGGATGTTAAACATTTCACTTTAACGCCGTGGGAGAATTAGGCCGTAGATCATTTTCATATTTGCGCCTTATCTTTGCTCGGCGAGCACTTTCCAGATGGACGAGGTCACCTCCCCCAGTCGGGCCGCACAATTCCCTCCGTGTTTTACGGGCCACTGCAGGCTAGTTGACTTGCTAATGGTGCTTTATTGTCGGCAAAACCTTTTAGCTCTCAATTTATTTGCGTGAAATTAGCATTGATGCAAATCGCGGAATGGAGAGCTTCCCCAGCCTCAATTTCAGAGCCAGAAAAGTATTTCAGAAACATTTTTTTTTATTTCAGAGGACTTTGGTTCTAATCCTAGAGGGTTAGTTTCTCTACAGTGACATTCCTCCCATTTACTATTCAATGATGTATTGACAGGTGTTGGTGACATTTTATAATGCAGTTTCACATATGGAACAAGTTCCACCCAGTGGACCTCTCCAGTAGCTTTGTGCTCCAGTGGACAATGGAAAATGTCGGAGTGCCGGCTGTGTCACGTTCCAGCTGATCTCTTGCATGCTAACAGTGTTGCTGTTGCCCGGGAGACCGCAGAGGACAGTTTCAAAAAACACGGTGCCACAGTTTTGTGTCAGAATGAACAGAACTTCATGCCACTTGGATTTTGGCTGAAGGTTGTGGTGTTCGGTGTCAGATGTGTTTATGTTTTTTATGTTTCGCTATCATTTGTCTTTCCCTCGCTAGGTGCGGTTATATGGACTGGAAGTAATTTAGTGAAATGGATGCTGAGCTGATTTAATGTCATGTAAACACTCGGTTGTGATCAAATTTGCCCGAGCTGAAATTTCAATGTGATCAGAGGAGGTGTCGGAGTTTTGTGTGTGTACGTCTCCTGCTTAAGAAAATGGTCGCACCACCTTGTGAATAAAGAGGATCGGATTGATCGCTACTCCTCTCTTCCTGCTCGTATTCAAAACCAGGAGGATCTTAGGTGTCGCAGTTTCATAATGAAACATCGACCCGGTTTTCTTGCTAACAACTCCATTCTAAATACTTTCAAGTTTCTTGGTATTGCTGGTTTGTGGCGTCGTGTGATCCTGTCCCAAAGAGGGCTAACTTAGCAGTGCACAGCGTGACGGAAACAATGTGATCCCTCAGTTTGAAACAATTCAATCCCATTGACAGAAACGTGACCACGCAAATGCACCTCATGAAGCCCCAGAACGAAATCACATCCAGCCTTCTGCACTTTAAAAGTGAGTACTACATAAGCATATGATTGTTTTTGCTGAACTATCCCTTTAAGGCTGGTTAGTCCTCAGTGACTGAAAAAAATAAATACCTTGGCTTCGGCATTTGACTATTCTTTAAGGACTTCTGTCATAGCTCCCCCAACTTTCTGGTGTTGCAACAAGAGAAAGCCTCAAGTGCCCCTTGAAATGAAAGTTTAATCTCAGCGCGCAGACATGCCGTCTTCCTCCCTTTGATAACGGAGCCGTGCAGCGGAGGCGAAGGGTTCTAATATTAATTCACCCACAGCTGGCAGATTGGAAGCAACCAGAGGCAGGCAAGCTCCGTACGAGGGTCTCTGGAGCCGCAGCGAGGGTTCAGAACCTTCGGAAAGAGAGCTGGGGAGGGAGGAGAGCAGCTGCGAGCTGATCGGGGTGGACCCGGGAGCCCCCGCGGTCATTTCCATTTAGTAATCCACTCCTGAGGTGGAATGAGCAGCACGGCAGCGGCCGACCTCTGCAGGCCTCTGTCCAATGGGCTGCCTTGTCTTAGCAGGCGAGGCAGCGGGTTCAGGAACGAGCAGCTGTGAGTGTGGAAGGAGAACAAGGAGGAAGCAAAACGAGGGAGAAAAATGTGGGTTTTGTGCAGACAAGCGGTATAGCATTGTGAGCATTGTGACGGGAAGGTTGCATTGACCGCTTGGCCACTCGGGATCTGAATCTGAAATCTTGCGCATGTGTGATGTTGTTCACACCAAATGCGGCCAAGTCCTAGTACTGTGGCACTTGATCATAATTTGATCATATTTTAGACGTGGAATGATGTCGCTTGAAAAGTGAATTTTTGCCTGTGGGGACGTTGCATGTCATGGCATCTGTACATTGACTCTACATGTATTTATGAAATGTTTGGCATGATCTGAAATACCACAAAGGAAGACCAGCTGGAGGAAGCTTGTTAGCGTGTAACTGGAGGTTTTATCACGTTGAACATTGAAAGACAATGAAGAAGTGCTACCTCCAGCCCTTAGGGAGAAAACATTGTTTTGCAAACTGGCTTTGGCAAGAGTTTAGTTTCAACCGGCCTTGATAGCAGTTAGCCACAGGCTAGTCGCGTGTGGCTGATGCTTGGCAGTAATTAATTTGATCGGGGGCGACATGCTCGTTTGCATGTTTTCCAAAATGAGGCTGAGATGAGGCAACTCGAAATTGGTGCACGTGTGAGTCTGAATGGGTGTTTGTCTTGCCTGCGGTATGACGCCACCTTCGCCCCAAAACACTCCAGCAACCCTCAGTGCAGGAGAAGCATTGACAGGAAATGAGTGGATTGATGAAATCTGATTGATACACAGATTTCATGTTTATTTCATCTGCTTTTTTGCGAACACTTTCCGCGAGTCTTTACCTCGTAGATGCACAACGCTAAAAGCAGAAGGCTTAGGAAACATTCCAACTTTGGTGCCAGCCTAGAGTGAGGGCATGTTCCTCTCTGATGCCCTCTGCATCCAGAGTGTCTCTGTTGGCTTCCTGTCCACGTGTGGGACCTTGACTACCCTATTGAAGAGTGGCGGCCGGTTCCCCAGAGTGACCATCGGCCCTCTTCGTACAACAGTCAATTTGTCGTGCGGCACTGTGCCCCGCAGGGCTCCGAGAACCACACCACTCCAAGGACACGGATATAGATTGGACACCATTGATTTGAACGGGGAGACGAGCATAATTTGTCGCTTCATTCTGAGTCCATTATTTATTTATCCGTTGCTAATCTAGAGTGCCGGGCCATCCACAGTAACCTTCATCTCCATTGTTTGGACTGAGCCAAGTCATCATCGCGGAAGCCCGCAGTAGAGGGAGAGTCGTCCTCTAGAAGTTCAGCCGCCCTTGGCTGTTGTTTTGTACTCTTAATGCTCGGCCTATCGCCCATATGCACTCTCAGCCCAGCCAATCAAGGAGCAGAGAAGTCCCGTTATTATTGCATGAGTCTAATTTAGAGGTATTAGCGGGTAAATATGAACGCCGGCGCTGATTGTTTTTTAGATAGCTGCCAGTTGTTGTGACAGCAAGGTAGTTGATACAGATTCCATACAGAGATTGTTCCCCCCTTTCTTTTATCAACACAGAGTTTCTGATGTGATGCTGTGGCCCAGAGAGAGGCACCTGTTTTTTTTTTTTTTCAGGACACCACAATCTCAGGACTACAACTTGGAGGTAAGAGTTCCAACTCTGTGATACTTTCCATGACATGAAACCCATATTGATGCAACTTCATATATTGAGTTGTTTTGAAAATTGCGTATGAATCGCTTTCAGTATCTACATTACTCATCCTGGGCTCCAGCTGAGTAGTCATTGATTCTCCAAAACCAATTCTTTGTTTGACCTTCCACATGTACGGACATAATCACGGCAGCCTCAGAATGTGTATGTTTTGTTGCTAACCTGGAAGATGCTATCGGTGACATCACAGAGGGCTAATTACCTGGATGTGTTTGAGCAAACTTTCTTAAATTTAGTGCTAATACTATGTTACATAGGGCTAATAACAAAGTCAGGTGTTGTTTGGAAATTGATGCATAATATGGGCTTTTTCATCTGAACGGACACTAGCAGAAACCTACATGTTCAAGGCCAGAATTAATAGAAATTCATTAACAGGTACATATTTACTTTTCAATGCAGAGTGAAACATTCTGCTTTTGTAAAGCCTTTATTATAGTTTTTGTTTATCTTGGTCTAGATTATACCTGCACATTAGCTGCAATGGTATTCCGCTGTGTTTAACCCTCTGAACCGGAAGGCGTGGCCAACCTGAGAGTGACGTGCCCACGTGCCGGAAGGTGCAATTAGCCGGAGGAAGGAACAATCGCGCAATCTCATCTCATAATTGATATGACGCCCTCCTTCCATCTACGCGCAGCTGAAAAGATCCAATCTCCTCATTTTACCCGACAAGGCTGCGGACGATCATTACACATATCACGTAAGACAAAGGCTCATCTTCCCCGAGCTACGCTGGTCTTTCTTCTCTTCTGATGGCAAGATAATGACCCTTGTTGCTTTGTGAGATTTTTTGATTAGTACAGACACAACAATGACTGCTAATTACCACCTGAAAGGCTGAGCTGCACCGAAAAAGCTTCTTCTTCTTCCTTTTTCCAAGGCTTCGAAAATGGTAGCGCGTTTGCGTTGTTTAGGTGAATGCTTTTGATTTCGCCATTTGATGGGAGATGAGAGACCACAAGTGAAGGTCATATCCTGTGACTCAAAGAGGGAAAAGAGGCGAGGCATTGATTGAGGCGAGCAGTCGTCTTTCTGTTCTTTCATGTTCTGTGGTTTTTTTCACCCGGCGGCGAGAAACCTGCCTCCACCGCTTCGGACATCTGCGTTTGAGGGCTCTGCCAACAAAAACCGCCGAAACATCGCCATAAAACATCGGCCAGTGTGATGCGGGAACTGCTGCTGTTGCCAAAATGCCTGTTACCGTGCTCGCTCGCAGGTTGCAAAAGATGAATTGTGCGTGACAACCCGACCGGAGCTTGGAAAACCTCACCCCAAACCAAGTCTTCTCCCGGTCAATCAACGGATTGGTGGGCTCCTCTGTGTTCCTGTTGCTCTGGCGAGGGGTCGACCGGTGGCCTCCAGCCAAACGTGTCCCAATGAATATTTGATTCTGACTTGATTACCTATCGCCTCCGTTCAATACGGCATGCATAATGGAGCACGTTGCGGCCTCGCCCGACGTGCCCACCCCACCTCTCCCCCCACCCAAGCTGACAGTTCACCGGAGGAGCCGAGTTGCACCTGTGCATGGGAGGCTTGTGGGGGGGGGGTGATTCCTCAGCGATGGAGTCCCCGCCCCTCTGCGTCTCTCTCATCTGGGCTTGCGCTGCTGTCAGCTCGATTCCACCTCCCTAATTGATCCTCCATTCTCGCAAGCGAGTTAAAAGCAGCCGCCTGATGGGAACGCCTTTCCAGGAAATTGGATTAGGCGGTGGAAAATGGTTAAAGACAAAGCCGTCATCCGACATGTGTCCACGTTAGCAGACCTCAAAAACTGGCTCTCATCTCGCAGTGATTTCAGTTCATGTGCTGCAGTGAGTTTTATTTCTTTGCTTTTTGGTTTCCTTCATGCTAGACTGTTCTGACTGTTTGGTTTGAAGGTAGCTCAATGAGTCCACCCAGTTTTTTGTCAATAAACACATGAGGATTTGGCTACTGTCACCTTGATGAGACTTTGTTAGCTTTATGGTCAAACAAGGCAGAAAAACTGACTCAGATAAAAAAGGACTTGAAGGGAGAGTTGAACAAAATAAAGGTCTCACTCAGGCATTTACTGTTACTACGTCAACCGACGCGCCGGTGAAATTTCTAAAACCTCATAACCAAAATCAAAGAGCAGAAAGAATGTCTCTTAAGCTGTTTAAAAAAAGCTCTAGAATCAAACACATTGCCTTACTCCACACTCTTTCAGAACAGATGTTGATTTACATCAACTAAAGTCAGAATTTTGGCTAGTTCTAAACATTTTTCTATTTTTTTTTCTCCTTTTTTCAGACTCTCAATATTGAAGAATGAACACAAACAAAGGTTCCATTTAATCCGAATTTTTGCATTTGCAAAAATTCGTTTTTGGCTTTCCTTTCCCCATCTTCGATCCAGCTGCAAGCTAGCGGGGCTCGTCTCCCTCTGTCAGCCAGCACTGGAGTATTCACACCGACTCTTCCTGATGCCTCCACACTCAAACACTCCCATTCTTTGAAGCGGCAAAGTTTGCTAATGTTTCATCCCCGCCAAGCTCAAACGTAATCGAACGTTTCCTACCAGCCGTCCTTGAATTGATTCCATCTCCAAACCCTCTCCACTGATGTGCCTCCCTTCTGATTAACATTATAGTTGGGGGTTTGTTTGTGCAGGCGCACTATTCAGGTCATGAATAAACTAGGAACTGGAAGTGGTTTCTGTTTTTTTTTTTTTTTTCCTTCTCCGTTCTGAGAACTCTTTGGCTCCCCCCACATTCATCCTGTGTGCATCTGCGTGAATATGTGTGTGTGTGTGTGTGTGTGTGTGTGTGTGTGTGTGTGCGTGGGGTGGCCTAATGAATAGTGAAATGCAAATGGTGGTAAAACAGTGATTTCTCCAGCTGATTGGCTGTAATGGATGGTACTCTGAGCTCCTTCATAATTGATGAGGATGTCTTGTGGATGTCCCGCTGCTGCTGTGGTGCGGCGGCGGCGGCTCCGCCTGGATGTATGTGAGCGTGTCTACGCCGGCGCTTCTGGGTGGGGCTCCGCACTCGGCAGAAGTCTGTTCTTGTTATTTGTGCGAGAGCTGCTGTCAATTCTCATTAACGGAAGCAGCGTCCGCCGTCTCCATAATGTATGAACGCGCGTTGCGGGCGAGAGCGGTGTCAGATTTCCCTTATCAAATTGAACGAAAACAAAGGCGTAATCTAATTGTTTGCAGAAGGAGAATGGGATAATTAAATCTCATTGTTTTTCATATTTCTCGCCGCGATGGAAGGAGACATGAGGTGGAGGGAAATGGCGAGCCGGGGCCCCTGTGCGGGAATCCGTAGAAAAATAAGGCATCCCAAGTTTTTTTAGCCGGTGATTGCAAGTGACGACGGGGGTAAACAAACGCAGACAAAACAGACAGCGCGCAGTGGCAGCGTCTGATGAAACACTGCACGCTGCACGGAGGGAGACAGTAAAGGACATTTGGCTGCCTGTACTGCAAGCATTCTTTATCTTAATGAGAGGCAGCGTTTGCAGGTTTGCCTGTTTTGTTTTTTTTTGTTTTTTTTTTTTTTCTTTTCCGCCGGCGCTTCAGATGTGGCTAATATTGCCAGACGACGCACACAGCTCAGGTGTGAAAGGGAGCAGAGGCAAGAGGAGGAAGAGCCTTTGGGTTTTCTGCCAAGGACTAATGCTGAGTCAAATCAGGTCAGTGCAGTGGTGTAGCTGGGCTCGGCTAATTACACAAGCAGGTTTAGCTGAGGTCTTCTGAACTCTTTGGTTTAATGCTGAGACCTTTTGAAAGTGTTTATAACACATTTCTCCTGATTTAATTTTGTTTGGCTGAAAACTAACAATTAAAATGTCGCATTAGATAAAACACATGATTTATTTGATAGTCTGCTGTTTGACACTGGAGACATTTGAGGCGACAGGTTTTCATTTTGGCGCTGGCTTGCTTTTGTCTTTTGGGGTTTTCTAGCCAAAATTAAATAGAGGAATGATATTAAAAACACGTTTTTGTTTTGTTTTTTTAATGTTTTAAACTTTAGCTTCACTCTTCGCAAAATGCGTCCAGTTCTAAAAGTTCCCACCTGCTCCAGCTGAGGGAACAAGCAGGTCAAAAGTGGTAAAAAAATTAAACCAAGTATTCAGTATTAGTTCATTAAGTATTGGCTCACTGCTACAACATCACTTTTTTGTGTGGGCGGTTTTGCCAAAATAGCTTGAATGAGGTTAGATTTTGCATTTTGTTGAGTTTTTCCTTTTAAGATACTAGCTTGCATGAGGTTGGTATTAGCATGTAGTTACCAACAGCAGCACCAACCTATCTTATAACCTAAATGAAAACACATGACTAACATTGTGGTGCAGCAGCTCCTCTCTGTCCACATCGAGCTCCACCAGCAGACTCCATGTAAACAGCACCACAGTCAAAGGTCTCCGACTCGAGGTGAAACTTCCTCAGTTCTAAAGCAGCGATTTCTATGACTGTGTTCCCACTGTGTAGCTAAAGGCCATTTGTCAAAGTCCAGCTGCAAGAAGAAGATCCTAACGAGGATTATCTAAGTCTACTGCAAACGCTCCTGCTGGATAGACTCAATTTGCTGCCCAGGAGTCAAAAGTCACTGTGAGTTCCAGTCCATCCTTGCTGGGAATGGTAATTTTCTGGAAATGTTTTTGGTGTTGGCTTGATATTGTTCTCGGCCAAAGATCAAGGCTGACGCTGAGCAGTCAAACCTTTAGGTCCCTTTGAGCTCTCGAGTGAGAATTTAGAATTGTGAAAGTAGGAAAGACGTTTTGTTTTAATGGATGCATCACTGACATTCAGTCGTGCCAAATGATTATGCTGCAGTTTGAACCAATTGCACGCACCAAATAATACGCATGCATTACTTGCTTTACTACCAAAATGATAAAAGGGACGATTCTGACCGGCGTTTGCCATTCCTTGCCAAAATACTCCTAGGTCAGGGTCAGCTCCACAGCGGACGGGAAATTCTTATTCATTGTGCTGGTTTTGGAGGAGATGCATGGTGGTGGTGGTGGTGGTGGTGGGGGGGTATTGATTTACAGCTGTTGCTCAAAGTAGTGTTTGTGTGCAGAAACATCCAGATTAGAAGACCCAAGTCTCCTACAAGCTGCTCTGTCACTGCTGTTGAGCTTCAGGTGGTGGTGGTTGTTTTGCCCACCTGTGTGTGTATGTGTGTGTGTGTGTGTGTGTGTGTGTGTGTGTGTGTGTGTAGAGGTTTAGATGTAGGTGTAGGTGTGTGTGCGCCTGCGTGTCCTGTTCTTTCATGTGGACTTATCAGAAAAGCGCGTGTTTTCTTTTCTTTGTGAAAAACAACAGCGGCGACGAACAGCTACTGCTGCGTCTACCTGGAGAGGGCCCCGCCGCGCACAAACCTGCAGATTACCTGGAGGCCCCGCAGGGTCTCCCACAACTCCCACGCAAGTCCCCGCAGTTAAACACATCCTGCCCTCCCACTCACTCTTTTCTTCCCGTCTCCTTTCCCTCCGCTTTATCTTATTTTTCACCGCCGGACTCCCCCCGGTACTTTCGCAGCTATTACATTTTTCACTTCCTCCTCCTCTGTTCCCACTCCATCCCTTCTGCACTTCACTCCAGCTTTTCCGGCTTCTCGCTGTTTCCCCGGCAGCCTGCCAGCCCGCTGCTTCGCACCGACTTCCCGCATGCGTGGCTTTTCCCAGGCTCTGACTGACAGAGAGACTAGCAGGTGGAAAATAAATAAATAAATAGAGATTAAAAGGCCTGATAATGGCTGCAAACATGTGGAGAACGCTGAGGTGGGGGCCAGTAAGGCAAAACTGAGCAAGCGCTGTAAATAAATACCCACTGCAGTGTCCACGCTCTTGATTACCCGCAATTTAGAATCAAACTCCCAGTCAGTCAGACTGATGGACCAGCCTGAATCTGGGAGCTTGCAACGTTTGTCGGCTGGAAGTTGCTCTGATCAGCTCGCAGATGTTGACGGCTCGTCTCCGAGCGCTGCCTGAGGTCTCCTTGTGGCATGGTGGACGTTTATGCAAACATCTCTTTTTTTTTTTTTTAATCTTCCAGAGACAAGCAGCAACATTGCAGCCTCAGAGAATTTTTCCGAGTGACAGCAGTTCAGATTTCAGGAAAATGAATTTTGTGCAGTTATATGGTAATTAGGCACAGAATAAACTGCTTCTTGGTTTATTCTGCTTCTGCTTTTTCCCTTTCTTCTTCTCCTCGTTAATACATGTGTGTTTTTGCTGCTGCTGCTGCTGCTGCTGCTGCTAAGAATAGGTGAGCAGAAGTACCAACAACTGCTTTCTATCGTTTGACCAGCAGGAGCAAAAAAAAAAATAGTAAAAAAGAAAAAAGAAATTGGGAATAAAAAGAATTGGTTGCAAAAATGAAAATAGCAATAATAAAAATTAATTAAATTACAAAAATTATATTAAAAAATCTAAAACTAGTCAAAAATGTGAGTTTTTTGTCACTAAAGTGCAAGTAAAAATATTAAATAAGATTCATTTTGTCAAATTTAAAACAATAATAGCTGTAAAGTTGTGGGTGTGGCAACAGTTTCATAGTGGTGTCGCACATGCTGCTCTCACGCTCCAATCACCTCTCGGCTCCAGATGGAACCACCCACATATCCAAATATGGAATCTTCTGCTTTCAAAACCGGAAACTCAGGTTGGTGCTGACACCGTGAGACAGTCTCTCTCTCTCTCTCTCTCTCTCTCTCTCTCTCTCTTTTTAATTGGCTCTGCTAGGAGTGTTCGATATACAAATTCTGTTACACAGCTGTTTTTTTTTTGTTTTTTTGTTTTTTAATTATATATTTGTTTGAACTTGGGATCAGGTTAAGCAGGGAAACCAGACCAGGAAAAGGTTGGGTGAAGCAGAGAGAACAGGCCGTATGAGGGTTGGGAGGAGCACAGGAGGGAGGCTCTGCGACGGCAAAAACAACAAACGTGACAACATCCTTCGTCAGACAAAAACAACAGCAAGGGCAAGATCAAATAACACCACAAAACTGGAACGAGAACAAAAACAAACGGCAAAACTAAACAAAGCAGGGAAATAAAAAATCAGCCAAAAGAAGAAACAGCAACACCAGCACAAGGACTTGAACAATACGGACCTGCATGTGTGTTGATGTCTGAGTGTGTCTGTGTGTGTGTGTTTGTGCTTGTGCGTGTGAGCTTGTGCATCATGCTAGTGAAGGGATGGACGTCACCAGCGCGGAGCAGGGGAACAAATTGATGCTCCCACTGGTGCCAAACCACCAAGAGCAGAAGCCAACAACACCCACCCTGTGTGTGTGTGTGTGTGTGTGAGAGTGAGAGAGAGAGAGAGAGAGAGTGAGAGAGTGAGAGATTTGAGATCTTGTCACCTGATGGTAGGATTGCATGCCATATTATTATTATTATTATTATTATTATTAGTAGTAGTAGTAGTAGTAGTAGTAGCGGTAGTAGTATTATAACAGAAGAACAAAAGCCTCAGGTTGATTGGAATTGAAAAAAAAAAACATCTTGCAGAGCAGCAGGGGGGCTCTTGTTCCCTCTGTGCAATCTGCAGCCATTACAAATACAGAGTTAAAATAATTCCTTACAGCCCACACTGTTCAGATCCAAAATTGGCTTTTTAATTATTAGCTGTTGCCTTTTTTTTTTTTTTTTTTTTTAGCAAGAAAAGCAATAATAAAGTCACTGTGAAAGGAGAGGAATAATTGGAAAAGGTAACGCAGCAGAGGAGAGCAAAAAAGGGAAAATTAGCTGTGCGACAAAAAGAGGGCAAAACGGATCAAACGCAGGAACGAGGCAGCTCAACTTAAGTGACGGGAAGAATCTGTTCCATTCTCCCTGTGATGATGGGGTGGGGTCAATTGGGGAAGGAACTTTGGGAAAATCCAATCGTGGTTTTATTGCAGCGGACGTATGCACCTGCAACAAATATTGCCAACATGCGAGCCGGACATCAAATAACACGATTTTGTTATTGATGACCGAGACAGAACGGACCAATATCGATATCATTCATCCCTGCACTATTTGCTGCCAGCTGCAGCTGCAAAAAGTAATGAAATATAAACAGCGAAGTATTGCAAAAACTATTGGCATGGCAAAAAAGTTGCTTTTATAAAAATGAGAAAATGAAATAAGATAAAGCTTGCCCTTTCCCCCCTCGGCTGAGGGTAATTGGTCTGAGTTTCACGAGGCTGAGTTGATCCTGCGGTGTGTGGTGGAATGGAGGTGGAAGGCAGGAAGAATAAACGTATTGGGAGGGAAAGTCAGAAAAACGGAGCGATAAGATCACAAGAAAAGTTTGAGCAATGATGTAAAATTGGAGTTGGAAGTGCAAATAAAGAAGCGTTTGACTTATTTTGTATTTATTTATTTATTTACAACTCTACCGTTCTGGGTCTTGACTTCCAGACAGATATCGAATTTGTTCCCGAATGGTAAAAATGTTTTCATGATCCACTACCTTCCCTCAAATTGAATCTGCTGCTGCAGCTGATAATAAGGTGGTGGTGGTGGTGATGGTGGTGGTGGTGGCGGTGGTGGTGGCGGCGGTCGGGGAGGGGTGCCTTTGGGTTTTTTACGTTACGGAGATGAAAACGCATGTTTGGCTAAACACTTGATCGTATCTGCGCAGGGTGGCTTCTCCCCGTGCTCCCAAATTATTGTCCGGACGGGGCTGAGCGTGCACGCTTCCTCCAACATTAAGTCTTCTCCTCGACATAATGAGTATGCTGGGGACTCATCTATTAAAGCGTTCTGACACAAATTTATGCTAGCTCTCGAATCAAAGTCAATATGATTAATGGAAAAACTCTTGTCGACGTGAGAATTACTCCACACGTTGCAATATGACATTTGGCCGTATTGGCTTTGTTAGCCGACTCTCCTGCTCTTCCATCTCCTAATAAGAAACGCGTATCACCTTGGCCTGATGCTTAGGAATGTTTTCAGAAATGCTTCGGGAATATCTAATGTTTGCCTTTTACTGACGTAACAGACAGTCATTGTATGGAAAGAGGAGGCAAAGCATGGAACGTGATTGGATGAACCTTGTGTTAGTGATCTATCAAAGACCGCTGCACTAACCGTGACCAAGACGCTTCAAAGACTGAGAGCATCGAGAGAGACCATGATAGATTTTGGAACAAAGAGTGAAAAATATATAGATTTTTGAGGTGCTCCTCAGAATGGGATTCAAATAATTTAAGATAGAGAAAACTCCAAAGCCTCCATCAGGAAGTCAAACACTAGACAGACCATTGAAGACTGAGACCCAAAAAGGTGTTGGAATCAACAGGACACTACTGCTATACTATGGCTTAGGTCTCAGTTGTACATTGTAGACTCAGAACAGCTTTAGAAGAATTTAATGAATGAATTTGCTGACATTTTATTTGCTAATCTGACTAACTTGTCCTGCAGCTAGATGAAGGTGTGTGAATGCAAAAGAGGTCACTCGAATTGAGAGTTGTCAACTGCCTCTTGAAAAAATGGTCGCACGTACTGTATTGAGCTGAAAAGGAAAGCTTTTGCCGTTTTGTCTCACACAATTCTGACTGCAGGTGGCTGCTCAAGACTTCCTCGGGTGCGAAGGGTCATGCTGCCACTCGACTAAACTGTTGAAAAGATTCAAGACTAAACTAGCTAGTTGCATAAACGGTTAAACAGATTTCAATTGAAAATAGAAAGCACAAAGATAAAGACTTGACTTTCACCAAGAGAAGTTTGTGTAACCCTAAGTCGCTTTTTGCTGTGCCAAAAGTGAGGCTTAAAAGTGTAGCGTAGTATGCATGTATGATAGCATGAGGTGATAATTTTGTCTCCTTTCGGACTTTCTTGCATTAGTGAGGTCAGATCCAGGTCGACACAGTCTTGCCTGCATATCCATGAGCAAATATGCAAACAGCGGCGGGGCCGCGAGTCAATACATGCGGCTCCAAATTGTGCCAAAGGCAAACGCCGCTCCGTATTTGTCCATTATTATGTGGTCAGGGTCTGATTGTGTGATGCCGACAGGCTGACAGTGAGCGCCGCCTCCGGACCCTCTAACCCCTTCCCCACCCCCGAACCCCCCGGCCTGCTTCCTCGTCTGTACACAGCGCGCTTGTATCTTGTTTGCTGTACAGTTCTGCTGTGGGTGATCATGTGGAACCCTGGACTGCAGCGCCGGGCCGTGTTGTGTGCGCTGTCATCTCAGATGTGCGCAGAACATTGAGGAGTCACAGATCACTACCCCTCAGGGAGTTGGGGAGGCAGGGAGGGTGTGTGTGTGTGTGTGTGTGTGTGTGTGTGTGTGTGTGTTTTAGATAGCAGACAGCAGCTCTCTGTCTTGCCTGTGTGTGTGTGTGTGTGTGTGTGTGTTCGGGCGTTTTGAAGAGTTATTTTACTCACGTACTTCTCACCTTCCTCCTTCTGTCTTGCTGTCAACAGAGTCGACTGGCACCATTGCCTGACCAACTCAAGCCAGCCGGAGCTACACAGGCGTGTTAGCAGCTCCGCTGCTGGGACCCGCCCGCCGCGCGCCACGCAGGGCTCGTGGAGTATTTTTGGCACCCAGTGTTTTCAACTTACCCACTTGATACACATGAAAGGTGTCAGTACGAGGTACCAATCCGCAGGGGGATCGGCGCCCGGCTGCGGTTGTCCTCCAGCTCCGGTGTCTGTCACCTCATTTTTCAGCTTGTCCGCCGGGAGGGAGCCTTGCAAAAGCAACACCGCTACACACTCTGACGCTGTCTGTTTGCCTTCTCGGGGCAAGAAAGAAAAAAAATAAGTATTAATGAGGGATGATTAGCAAGCATAGTGCGTCGCGCATTATATGCAGCATCTGAAGCGACGGCATGAAAATTGATTTTTTTTTCCTGTCTGTCTCCGGCTGTCCGTTAGCGTGTCTGGCGTGCAAACGGAAACACGGCCGTCGACAGTAACAGGCGCAGCGGTGATGAGTTCTACAACGCGGCAAACACCAGATATGACGAATCACGATCGTCTATTCCAGGGCGAGCGAGTCTATCGCCGCGTAATCAGCTGGTGGGGGGGCGGCGGGCTGACTGGTGGGGGGGCAGCGAGAGAAACCCCTGCCACCAGATACTCCGGTGGAAGCTCACATTTGCATGACTGTGCGACAGATAAGGAGGGGGGGGGGGCATTATAGCGTAGCACAGCCATAACCAGGGGGTGTACGCAGAGGAAGGCATTATGGGGGCTGATTGGGGATGGTGGTGTGGGCGCGCTGATTCCATTAGAGATGGAGATGGTGAGGCTGGAGGGGTGGGGGGCTGTGGGGAGGAGGAGGAGGAGGAGGGGAGGAGGAGGAAGAAGAGGAAGAGGAGGAGGAGGAGACAGCAGACTTGTCATGGAGAAAGCGTTTCGCACTGTTTGGGTTTGGCTTCTTGGCGCGAATAACGAGCGGTTGTTGGGGGGGCGACATCAGTCGGCTCGCTGCTGGGTATGTGCGCAGTCGATAGCATTGTGCGTGCAGGCCTTGTAATCATAATCCCCTTAACTTGTCGCCGTTGTGTTTGTCGAGTGGTGAAAAAGCCCATCTTGACTTTAAATCCCTCGGCCTCTCCGGCGTCTTCCTTCCTTCTCGCCTCCAACTTTTTGCCGTCTGTCACAGCGAATGGACGTCGGACCGAATGATCAACCCGGGGCGGCATTTTCGCCGAGTCACCTCCCTCCCTCCCCCGGCCCCACCCTCCTCCTCCTCTCAGTATGCAGACACATGATTCTGTCTAGACAACGGTGGAGAGGCAGCTGCCTCCGAGCGTGGACACACACACACACACACACACTCATAGTCACGGAATAGCATTTTGTCCCTTTCATGTCGGGCAGTCGTTCGGCAATCTAAATAGATGAACGCGGCCGGGCCGATCAATCACAGCGAGGCAACAGGAAATCCATGGGCGCGGGGGCAAACGTTTAGAGGAATCTGACACACATGTATAATGGAAGGCAGGTGGATTTTCCTGGCGGCGTCCCGGGGAGATGGATTCCCGTCGACCCAAATCTCTCCTGACGGCTGTTGTCAGCTGCCACTTCCTCCCACCGCTGCCTCACCTGCGACCCCATGAAAAGCAGGTCGCCTTCCTAAAAATCACTCCCTTTTTGTCACCTGTCACTTCTCATTTCCCCGCCGCCGTCTCCAAGATCCCTCTGGGTTTTTTTCTTTTTTTTTTTAACTTTTAATAATTTTTTTTCTTCCCTTTTACACGAGAGGAGGAGCGCGCTAACAATAATTAACGAGACAAAACTTTCTTTTCAGCCGACAACAAAGCAGGTTGGATGAAACGGTCGAGGCAAACATCTGGAAAGTCTGATGAGGTGCCTTTCAAGTAGGACAGGAAGCTCCTCCGCCTTCTGGGCATATTAATAACTGCTCACACACACACACACACACACACACACACTAGCGCACACACATCTCACAGAAAGACATTTTTATTGAGGCGACGGTGCTGCTGCTGCTGCTGCTGGTGGTGGGTGTCTTTCAGCAGGGGCCCCCATCGCTGTGCAACACCAGCAGACAATCAAAGAGAATTTGGTAGCGAAGCGTTGGAACAATCTGGGCCTATATTTGGAGAAGGGAATGAATCCACAGGCGGAGGCAGTAATCAGATAATTAGGAGAGCAAATGAAAATAGACGCATACAGTCTGCATGCTCCAGGCCATTTTTGCATCTACCCAAACTCTACATCCCGCCTTTGATACTCCTTTAACTCCGCCGCCTCTGTTCTTGCATCCCCCTGCGCTCCACCGGCAGCAGCCGCCAAATTAATAGCGAGGTATGTTTTGCCGCCGCCTTTTTCGGACCGACCATCACTTCTGTGTTTTTCTTTTTTTCTTTTTCTGGAGAGCGTCTGAAAAAAAACAAACACACACAAAAAATATACCCAAGTAATGCTGCTCCTTCATCGTTGCTGCGCCCGCGGCAGTCCTCCGCTCAGCTGTCCGTCAAAGTCGGGAGGGGAGGAGGGTAAACTCGCGGCTCGTAGCCCAGGGCTGGCCGTGAAGAACTTCCAGGACAGCGCAGCCTCCCTTCCAAGCCCGGACTCAGCCGTGCAGACCCCGGGGCGCTCTATCAGTTATCGTAGTCACATGACGTCCATCATCTTAATTTCTTGCCGTTTGTCTCGAGCGTCAAATGTTGGCTTTGAGTCCCGCTTCAGTGTTTTTAAACCGGGACTTTCAAACGCGGACGGAGAAGAACCGTTCCCGCTCGCCGCCCCCCAATGATGCGTCCTCCTGGCCGAGCACAATGCACAAACCAATTACTGGCCCCTTTTGTTCCAGAGTGCGGCGCCCCTTCTTATACGCTATTCATTTGTCTGCCATATTTTTCCTTGACGTTGCCTGCAGCCGTTTTTAGTCCTCGGGGGTCATCAAACTGCCGTATTGCTTTACTCCCAGATAAAGATGTAGCTAAAATAAGAGTCGAAAGTGCCGTACGCGCAGACAAACAAAGTTTTGATTAAGGCCGTGCTAAATTGAAAGTGCCCCCCAAACCCTCGGCGCAGAATCCAAAGCGTGTCTTCACAACATTAAATATGCATGACAGCAGAGGAACCAATCAAAGTAGGGGCCAAAACATTCCCAGTCATTATTTGTTTGGGATTCGGTGCCATTAGCGAGTGGGGAAAAAAATAAATAAAGCTGGCCCCACTTGCCTTGAGACTTTGATTCAGTCCATTGAAACACTCAGCAGGACTATTGACCTCAAGGTCATTTTGGAGCCGCTGGAGGAGCAAAGGACTGTGAATGCCAAATCTGTCAAATCTGAAACATTCATTTCTTTCTATCTTTCACCAACCGATCAGAAGCAGTAAACCACTCAGATATGAAGGGAGTAGGTTTTTTGAGATGCCCCCTTTTCTTTTTTTTTTCGTGGTGCAAAAGGGCTCCGTCTCGTTGATTTGGGAAAAATGGTTTATTGCATTTTCATTTATTCCTCGTGCGTACATTTTTAGATCCTCCATGCAGGAGCCAACACGCACGTCCTGCAGACCGCAAAGGGAACAAAGAACCCGGTGATGACGGCATTCCTCTTCACTTTGCTACTCGCGCACACATTTTGCAACAGTGGGCGTGCGTGCATCATGAGAGTGTTCTCTATTTACCAGTCCGGTGTTGACATTTGAGAGTTGACCTTTTGAAATCTAACGGCTGTGAAGCCAGGGACCAGAGATAGCATTAATAAGGGAATTTGGCACGCAGCGTCAATTTAAAAGTCCATTAACTTTGCACAGCTCTCTGCATACCAACTCCACACCGCGGTTTCCCCCAGTCTGCCATGGCTAATTGCCATTCCAGGTAGGGGTGGCTGTAAAAGTTCCCATTTAGCAATGCCCAGAGGTTCGCAGGCGCACCTCGCCACGCAGGAGACAATAAAGGCCCTTCTCCAAATAAATAAGATAAAGAGGAAAAGCGGCTCCACGGGCGCAACTGATTGTGCACGGCAAGAAAAATAGTCGGTAACAGATGTTATCGGAAGTAAATTTCTGATTCCCGCCTGCACAGTTTGAGCCTGTAAGAGGCAACAAAATCGTCAGCTGCGAGCTTGAAGGGAGGCAAAAATACAGATCTTTCGTTCTGCACAGCAATAAACACAAGGCAACCCCAGTGCCATTTGCAGCTACAATTATAAACAATAATCAAACAGAGCAAAGTGGTAGATATGTGATAAAAGTAAAATTGAATGAATTCATGTAAACAAAAGTTGATCTGGGATGCAGTAATTAAGTGGGGAAATATTTTTAGGTAATTTAACATTTGATTGTTGAACAACAAAACTCCTGCACTCCAGTGTTGTGAAAGTGTTTGATCAACACCGTTTCGAAAAGAAGAGGCAGATCAGCTCACTCTGACAAAGTACATTAGGTTTTTTGAAGGTTCTTGGGCTTGGGCGTCCCTGGAGCTTCCTGTCTGTCTGTTTGCCCTGGGGGCTCCTCTCCGTGCTGCCTTGACTGAGGGGAAACCAAGTGTGGAGATGCGACTCACCCCCCACAAACACAACAAGATGAAGCGAGGGGGCAAACACAGAATTTCACTTTGGCCTCTTGGCTCAGACCACAAGACAGGCAGCGAAGTCATGACGCTTCCGAGAATCTTCGAATGTTACCGCTCAGCACCCGAAGGGAATTATCTTCAGTGCATCCCAATGAGAAAGTTTTCTTCAAAAACAGAAAAATTTCCCTTTTCTGAAGGCGAACCAATCTCCTCCGACTCTACGTGAAGCGACTGAAGTGAATCCCTTCTGGGTATCTTTTGCATCAGCCGCAGATGTTTTGAGAATCCACAAGGCTGTCTGAATGGTTTTGCCCTTCTCCCCTCTCATGAAAAAGCCCACTGAATCGACTACTTTCACATGTCAGAAGCAATCCCCCATGTGTATTTAGAAAGTGATGGGATTTCTTGGGAGGAAAAAAAAGACCTACAGGGGACCTTTGTGACAGGAAGGATGTGCTACAGGAAGACACCAGTACACAAAAGCAGGACCGAGCTGATCAACGCGGGCCCACCATGAAAACTGAGGATGTCGTATAGTTTGCGGTTTCTGTGACTGTGAGCCAGCAAGTCAGTAGCAGCAAAATGGCTTCATTTGGGTTTTTCTTTTCAATGCCGAGTGGAGTTTTGGGGTTTTACTGCGTTAAAACGGCTGAAGTAATTAGGCCATTGATGGGAAGTTTTTTTATATTGGCTTGATAGTTTCTTCCTTCCGTGCCCATCTGCTACCACGTGCACACGTTTCTTTCACACTGATCAGCCTTTTTAAATCATAGGAGTGACATATTTTCCTTTCACATCTGACACTGGCTTGATTAGAAAAGAAAACTGAATAGCAGTAATGTGGTCCTGGCTGGTGGACCTTTGGTCCTTAAGCCCAGAAAAAGATTCCACTTTGCAAATGGGGAATTTGGTATGCTTTACACACATCAAGGTCGAGTTGTACAAAAGCTTCTTAGGTCCTGCATTGTGCACAATACCCTTTACCAATGTTTTCTCTCAGATACCTTGCCTGCTATGAGAAAATTTGTCCTTTACTTCTTTTGCTTGCTTAACTTAGACCTAAATCCTCAGCAGTTACTCATGGAAGTTAACAATTTGAAACACTTTGTGAACATTAGCTAAGCTCCCACACAAACACTCTAACATGTCTCGACAATCCCAAACATTTAGTCAATGCTATTTGTTAACATTTAGTTTTATTACTGTGTTTTGTTTTGCTTTTATCGAGTTAGTTGTACAGACTGTGCCTCAATGCACAAACTTGGTGTAGTGCAACGACAAGGAAAGCCAGTGTTGGAGAGCGTTTAGCCAGTGAGACAAGGACGATTGTTTAGTCTGCCTGCCTCTGTTCAGTCATGAAATATCAAAAGTTCCTTTCAAGCCGTTGGTGCGGACGAACCAACTGCAGAGCGGCTCGCTCTATCTATGGCTTTTGAGCAGCATTTTAAAATGTGGACGACCTGCTGTCTTGGAGTATTGGATTCAGAGAGCGTAGGGGGGAGTGGAAGATTTGGCGCGTGGGCGATTCAAACAGAGGCTCTTCAAGGTTTAAGCATATGTTGGCAATGCGGGCCGAGGCACAGAGAGTAAAGTGGAGAAAAAGACTGAGTAATGGAGGGAAGCCTACTGATCATTGATTGAAACACGGTGAGACCTCCGCCGTCAGCTGAGCCAACTGAGGCAGCTTGCATCCATTCATGCCATCGTGTATCGCACCCCCCCCTCCTGCCCTCCTCTGCCCTCCCCCTTCTTTACCTTTTCTCTCCCTCAACTGATTGGATGCAGCGCACGGCGAGAACAAGGCCGCTCTGGCAGTGAGAAGCAGAGGGGCATCAAGACCGCCGACGCTCTTGGTGGAGTTTGTCACTGTCCCAGATCAGTGGCAGGTTGGAAAGAGGGAACACAGGACGCTGAAAGGAAGACAGAGCAAGTGGAGATTCCAGAGACCAACCAGAGAGAGGCTTGAAGTGGGCGGGTCAAAGGCCTGGAGTTGTTGTTGTCTCCGCTGGAACAGCCCACAGTGTTGGATGTGCTTTGAATGGGGCGATGAGGCAAATATCGTATTCAGTCATAAAATGGAAAAAAAAAAATGTTACCAGGATTTCACAATAGTTTCCGGTGTTATTTCACAGTAAAATACTGTATTGAGAATTCATTGTGAAATCATTTTTTACTGTATTATTTCACATTAAAATATATTTAGATTTCTTTTGAGAACGCGAGACTCATTTCTGTGTTAGCACCATAAATTACTGTATTTTTTTTTCCAGTTAAACACCTTAAATAACAACTACATAATGCTACATCACAGTAATTCCATGGCATGAAGTTTTACAGTAATTTATTGTGAATTATTTGCAGTAAAATTACTGTGAAAGTAATGCAACTAGTAGCCAGTAATTCACTGTAAATGTACAGCCTAAAATTTTACAGAGTGGATTTGAGGAAGGAACAAGACGAGACGCGGTGCGAACGCTGTGGGTTCGGGGGTGAATCTCTTGACAATAATGCAAGGAACGACTCCATTTGTCATGTCGGCCTGTGGAAATGATTCGACTCGCCGTGAAACGCGGCGGCTGACCTTTGTTTTACATGTCCCCAAAGTCCGTGTGGGAACATTTATCAATGTGAACCGGAGGAGCCCCCCTCCCAACCCCCCAATCCCCCTGCTATCCCTCCAACCCCCCGGCTAAAAATAGACACGTTAAGGATGTACAAAAACTTTTTTTTTTTTTTTCTCCTCCTCCAGAGACGCGTAGCGGCAGCGAGCGTTTAGGGCGAGCCGACCCGGTGGCGGTGGCGGCGGCGGGGAGCAGATGGTCAGCTGATCACCTCTGAGCCCCCCACCTCCCCCACCCTCTGACACCTTGCTGTCTTTGATCGCACTTTGGACGCTTGGCAGGGCCTGCGAGTGTGTGTGTGTGTGTGTGTGTGTGTGTGTGTGTTGGGAGGCACATCAACCGGAGGTGCGTTGCCGGAGTGTAATGGCGGCTTTGTTCCTTGAGAAGACGCGTTTAAAGGGGATTAGCTGCGCGCAGACAGGACTCCCCCCACCGGCCCCTCCCCCCTCCACCTCCGAGCCTTTGATGCTGTAATGATGGGCGGGCGCTCATTGATCTGCCACTGTGTGGGCCAGATGAAAGGCGGCTGCTTCCGCCGCTGCCCTCTAGGGGTCTCCCCTCTCGCCTGCCCACCTGCCGGCGCTCTGCTGATCTCAGCCAATCTTCTCCTTGTCTCCTCTCTCTCTCTCTCTCTCTCTCTCTCTCTCTCTCTCTCTCTCTCTCTCTCTCTCTCCCTGGTACCCCCTTCCTCTCCATCTTCAGAGCCGCACCTCAGCGCGCCACGCCAGGATGCCTTCAGGGGCGCGTGTCAAAGATCACACCTTCTCTATTCGTGATTCTTTTGTTTTTTGTTTGTTTTTTTCAGGTTGTCTCAGCACGTTACAATGTCCGCTTTTTTTGTGTGCCAAAACGTTTTTTTTTTTTTCACTCAAGGCTGTTTGAAGGAGCACGCGGAATCTTTTCCTGGCAATTAATGTGCGTCCTATGATGCTGCTTTCACCAGACAGTCTGACTCTCTGCCTTCCTTCAAGACTTCACTCATTCGTTCCAGCCAAACAAAATCACTCACAGACTCGCCTCCAAATGAATTACTCATTACTCAATTACTACTTTTTTTTTTTTGTTTAGTCCTAAAGTTTTCACGTGTTCTTTCAAGTCGGTCTTTTCTTGTGTCTTTGGGACGATGCTCATTTGTGGAAAACACGTGAGCAGTTTGCTCTGCAGACATCTGTGCTCGATGCTCCAGATGATTGCGGGATCACACGGTCGACGATAATGAGACCTTGTTTACCGCTGGTTCCGGGCAAGGAGACTTTGATTCACGCAAAAAAAAATAAAAAAAATAAACAGTTGTCCTCACGCAGGCTGCACGCCACAGCCAGAGGTGAAACGCTGTAAGGCGGGTTTGTAAAACAGCGCTGATAATAAGTGCGCGTCAGTCTCGGGCTACGGCGATGTGGGACTCGTGTGATCGAACAAAGAACTTTTTGTTGTGTTCTGCCTCTACGAGACTTGGTGTGCTGCTGGCTCGGAACACAGCGTTTGCCGAGACGCTCCCTGATTGAACATTTTTTGGAGCGGCCCACTACTGGTGCGCCACTCGCGCGCCCACTTGGATCACACAAACAAAACATGCATCAGGCTGTCTGCCATCAAGAAGAAGAAGAAGAAGAAGAAGAAGAAGAAGAAGAAGAAGAAGAAGAAGATGTTAAAGACTTAAACCCACCCGGGGGAGTGAAGCACAAAGACTCGTGCTCGTTCTGGGGAAAAAGGCCATCAATATTTCACGGCAGCAGTCCGGCCCTTAGGTGAGCGAGCGAGTGAGCGTGCGAGGCCGGCAGGCTGTGTGCTAATTGAAAAGGAAAGGGCTGCACTGATTGTGTGAGGCCAGGCCTTTGAAGCGGGCCTCCTCCTTTTTAAATGTTTTAGCAGCGCCTGTCTGGGTCCTTCCGCCTGCACAAGGTGCCGCCAGAGAGGCGGCTAGCTGGCTAGCTACTCTGACGCAGCCCAACAAGTCGATCCACACCTTTTGTCGTGGGAGAGGAATGAGATAAATATTTCATGGAACACACTGCCGGAGTGCCGCTGCCCATGGAGACGCTTAAGTTAATGACATGTGGGCAAAAGGATGATTGTGGTGATTGGGTGGAAGGGGAAGGAAGCAGGAAGCACCCTGGGGCGACGTCCAGAGTGACAACCATGTGGGACGAGGAGGTGTTTGTTTTTTTTTTCCGAATCCGTTTCGTGCATGGGTCAGCTCGCCTGCGTTTTAGAGCACTGCTGAGCTCCGTTGTTAGCCAGACTGGATTTGGCAGACGCAGCGCTGCTTCCCCGGCTCACCATCACTGCCTCGCTGCTCTGCTCTTCTCTGTGCGACCCTGCTTCACGCCGCCTTCGCAGGCTCAGCTCGGACGCTTGCAAAAAACGTTAAGATTTGTTTTTTTATTTACATATTTTCCACAGTCAAGTCTTTGTGTTGGCAGCGGGAAAACTATCACCCAACATCAAAGCGTTTTTGCTGTTGATGTTGTTTTGTTTTTTTCACATCACTGTTATGCCAGTTGACATAAAGTGGAATCGGCGAATCACAAACAGCAGCCAGCCGCCGCTCCCAGTTTTAGGTGCGGGATGTTAAATGCGAGCAGGAATTTTTTCGCTTCATCCTCAGATATAAATCGAGTGCAAAAAAAGAAAGAAAGAAAAACGCAAATGCGCAAAAAAAAAGAAAAAAGGTAGAAGCAGGTCTTTAATCAGGGCAGAGTGGGTAGAATTAGCAGCAGCGTTCCCTCTCGGCGGCCAAGCTTTAAAAAGATGTGCTGACGGTGTCGCGGCGTGGAGCCTCTCAATCACTCTCCTCACCGCCTCGCCTTTCTGCGGCTGCGCCGGCTTCCTCGCCGCTCCTGCCCTGCATGCCGCCCTGCTCGTCCTCCACCCCCCATCGCCTCCTGCGGCGGCTGCCAGTCGCCAGTGCGCGCGCTGGAGTTTGCGACGGGGGAGGGAGTGTTTTGTTGCGAGGGGAGTTGAGGAGTTGAGCCGCGGAACATTTAGTGCTGATAGAGAAGAAACGAGTGGAGCCGGAGTGTCGAGGAAGAGGAGTATCAGGCAGGTGAGAAGGGGGAGGAAGGGGGGGTGTGCACTTTTTTTTCTGCCTCCCTTCTGCCGCCTCAACTCCCACCCCCCGCCCCTCGCCCCCCTACCCTCCACCCACTTTCCTCCAGCGCCAGGCAAGCGGGCTGAGTTGCCAGAACCGCAGAGTGTAGTTCTTTAGAGGCTCTTTTTTTTTTTTTTTTGAAGTGGAGCCCGAGGATTACCACGGTTGCTTCCTCAGCAGCGGCAAACCTGTGTCTGATTCCTGAGACGGGTGGGGGGAGCGGAGTAGGAGGAAGAGGAAGAGGAGGTGGGGGAGGGGGAAGAGGAGGAGGAGGGGGGCGGAGATAGAAGAGGAGTAAAGTTAAAGCCCCCGGGAAATGGTGAAACACACTTGGCTGAGAGCAGAACGGCGCGCGGCGACAAAAGCCGGCGGGGAGGCGAGCAGGAAGTGGGGGTGGAGGGGGGAGGGGGAGGGGGGGGCGGCGTGCGGGGGAGGCGCGATGACGAACACCCGTCAGGACTGACGAATTCGCTCGTTGGTCCTGAACTCGTTCATTATTATCCAACCGGCAATCCCCGGTGAACATGTGACCTTTCCCTTCAAAACAGGCCTGGTCAACTCAAACATTCTTCTCCAAAATTCAACTCACTGTTCAAAAGTCATGCTTTGATCTGACTTCCAAAGAGAATCACTGGAGCACAAATATCCACGAGCAATAGCAAAATCCCTGAGCTTCAAATTCAGCCGCTGCCATCATAACTCCTCAGACTTCCTGGAGAAAACGCGAATATATCAGTCACTATTTTAAACTTGGGGTGGAGGTTCCAGTCAGTGGTCTAAATACAAACATGGCAACATCCCAGATGTGGGTGCAGGACTAATTTTATCAACTCTTAATCATGTGATGTATTTTTTTTTTAGACACGTGGCCATTAATGAAGACAGACTTAATGCAGTCAAAACATGTAAGGTAGGAATAACAAACCTACGTGCTTCTTCCTGAGCTCAGGGTCTGTAGGGTCTGCTGGAGCCTCTCCCAGTTGTCTCAGGGTGAAGGCAGGGTGACACCATGGACCAGTGGCCACCAACCATTTGCACTCACATACACACCTACGGACAATTTTGAGTTTCCAATTCACCTCACATGTATGTTTTTGGACTGTGGGAGGAAGTCGGAGAACCCGGAGAGAACCTAGCAGACACAAGGAGAACCCAGAGAGAACCTAGCAGACACAAGGAGAACCCAGAGAGAACCTAGCACACACAAGGAGAACATGGAGAGAACCCATCAGACACAAGGAGAACATGGAGAGAACCCAGCAGACACAGGGAGAACATGGAGAGAAGCCAGCAGACACAAGGAGAACATGGAGAGAACCCAGCAGACACAAGGAGAACCCGGAGAGAACCTAGCAGACACAGGGAGAACATGGAGAGAAGCCAGCAGACACAGGGAGAACATGGAGAGAACCTAGCAGACACAAGGAGAACCCGGAGAGAACCTAGCAGACACAGGGAGAACCCGGAGAGAACCTAGCAGACACAGGGAGAACCCGGAGAGAACCCAGCAGACACAGGGAGAACATGGAGAGAACCCAGCAGACACAAGGAGAACCCGGAGAGAACCTAGCAGACACAGGGAGAACATTGAGAGAACCCAGCAGACACAGGAAGAACATGGAGAGAAGCCAGCAGACACAGGGAGAACATGGAGAGAACCCAGCAGACACAAGGAGAACATGGAGAGAACCTAGCAGACACAGGGAGAACATGGAGAGAACCCAGCAGACACAGGGAGAACATGGAGAGAACCCAGCAGACACAAGGAGAACATGGAGAGAACCTAGCAGACACAGGGAGAACATGGAGAGAACCCAGCAGACACAGGAAGAACATGGAGGGAAGCCAGCAGACACAGGGAGAACATGGAGAGAACCCAGCAGACACAAGGAGAACATGGAGAGAAGCCAGCAGACACAGGGAGAACATGGAGAGAACCCAGCAGACACAGGGAGAACATGGAGAGAACCCAGCAGACACAGGGAGAACATGGAGAGAACCAGCAGACACAGGGAGAACAAGGAGAAACCCAGCACACAGGAAGAACATGGAGGGGCCCAGCAGACTCAGGGAGAACATGGAGAGAACCTAGCAGACCTGGAGAGAAGCCAGCAGACACAGGGAGAACATGGAGAGAACCCAGCAGACACAGGGAGAACAAGCAAACTCCACACAGAAAACTCAGGGGCCCGGACTCGAACCCACAACCTTCTTGCTGTGAGGCGGCAGCGTTAACCACTTCACCACCATGTCGCTCTTGGCCATTTCCAACTCTTGTCAACTTTTTGGTATCACCAGTTGGAGTGTCAGTTCCAGTCCAGTAGGACAGGTGGACAATGAGAGGAGGGTCAATAGAAGATATGTGAGTGCGGCTACAGAAGAACCTGGCGGGAGAAGCAGAAAAGCTTCTTGTGATGGATTGAAATGGTACATGCGCCCCTCCACTTAGACCAGTATACATTGTATACAACACTAGCATACACACACACACACACAAACTAGAAAATAAAACGTAATAGGCCAGTGGTGGGACACGGGTGACAGGGTCTGGAGATGGTGAGGGACGGGGGGGTAGGGGGGGGGGTCGTTGAGGAGGAGAGCGTTGTGCAGCTGCGGGCAGGGGCGGGGGCATCGGACTAACGCGATAACATCACTCAGCGTTATTAGTGGACGTCGCGAATATCAGAGTCGACGCCTCCATTTACATTCCCGACCACATCGGCAACATGGCAGCGCAGCTAATGAATTCAGCAGTGAGTGGAAGCGAGCGGGGAGGGGGGGTGGGGTGTGTGTGTGTGTGTGTGTGTGTGTGTGTGTGTGTGTGTGTTGGACGGGGGAGAGGGGGGGGGGAGCCCACTGCATACTGAATCGCCTCCCTTGCAGACACGCTGCTGCTGCTCTGCCCGCTGCTGCTGCTGCTGCTGCTGCTGCTGCTGCTGCTGCTGCTGCTGCTGCTCTGCCTGCTGCTGCTGCTGCTGCTGCTGCTCTGCCTGCTGAATAAAAGCCACCGGAGGCCTGGCGCTGCTGCTGCTGCTGCGCTGCTCCTCCTTGTTCAGCACCGAGGCTCAATGTGTTGAGTCGTAACAATGTGGGGGGGTTCGGGGGAGGGGGGGCATGTTTAAAGTACTGTACTCCCGGTCCAGCCTGCACGTGGCAGGGGTCTGTTCCCCCCGACTGCCAGCAGAGGGGGGTGATGGTACGCTGAAGAGGCAGAGGAGCTGCAGGGGAGACCTTGCTGAATGTACCCCCCACCCTCACACCCCCATTTAATTACGCGGAAAAATGCCCTTTGTGTTCCTTAAAGGCAGCGTTTTGAATTTTTTAAGGCTGCATCCAGGGCTGTTTGTTGGCCCCCGTTGGTTTCGCTGGCTCAAGCGCTCCTTTGACTTTGACAAGGGGCTTTATTAGTCATTAAGCCAGCAGGATATCAAGTAGCAGGAGGAGCGTTCGCCACAACTTCTAGCCTTTCAGGGGGCGAGGTGGGCTCGGGATAATCCAGTAAGAACACGCCTCAGACGAGGGGGGGGACTCACACTGACATCGAGTGTTTGTGGGGGGGTGGAGGGGTGTGCGCGGTGTGTTTGCAGAGTGACTGGTGTGCATGACACAGACAAGAGGCGAAGCAGTTTTCGAGCAGAGCAGCGCTGACACGCAGGATTATTGCGCTGCTCAGGACGAAGCCATAAACAAATCGCTTGGCCGCCGTTCAAAACCTGTTTTTTTCTGGGGGTTTTTTATTTTGTTTTTTTCTCCCTTTTGTGGCTCAGACAAAAAAAAAAAGACAGTTCCCTCTCTGAATTCTTGCACAGCTGTTGGACTCCTGAGGTTAAACCAGGGGTTGACAGACTTCAACGTGTCAAGGACTAGTTTGTTTTTTTTCGAACCCACAGACTCCAGTTTGTTCTGGCCGAAACTAAAAGGTTGGTTCCTCGTCAAGCATGTGTTTCTGAGCACAAGTGCAGGTTGAGATAAAGTAAGAACATGTGCAGCATAGACTGGTTAGTTTGAAGTTGATAAAAATAATTGTTTTTGTTAAAGCACAGTAACTTTTCAGCTTAGCTTTGTGAAAGAGTAAAAAAAAAAAAAAAATCCATCTCTGTTGAACACCTGTTTCCATCCAAGCGTTATTGCTTTTTTATGACTTTTTTTGTTTGTCTGTTTTTGCACATTGATGGCAACCCTCAAAATGTCTGCACTTTGATCCAACGTGACGTGTGACGCTTGAAGCTCATCAGTCCTCGACGTCCAAGTGCATCAGCTGCCGACTGAAAGTGACTGCTGCCACTCAGGACATATCAATGCCTGCGTTGGGCTTGTGCATTTTCTTCCATCCTCGTTGTCATACAGGAACCAACATGGAAGTGAAGCAGATTCAAAATGTGTTGGAACAGCAAGCAGCTTTTCACAAACTCCGCACACGACGGCTGATTCATCGGGATTCACCGCAATCGTGTGACGTAGTTTCAGCTGCACGGAACTGTAGCCAGTCCGAACTGTCTGGGAGTTAAACAGGGCGAGATTCACCACATCATCCACACCAACTGCACACACACACACACACATACACACACACCAGAGCTGCCAGTTGGCCTGACGTGCGTGTCTCTGGACCGTGGGAGGAAGCCGACTCTGCCGGACATGCAAACTAGACACGGAGAGGCCACCGAGTGAGAAGCCTCGACCCTCCCACTCTGTGTGGACGGTCCAGCCTACTGGATCACAGGTGCCCTTCTTCCTGGCCAATCGACCCGCTTCCCGAAAATCCTCTCGTGTGTCACGTGAGATAAGCGGAAGCCGCCCCGACCTGTGTTCCGGAGGCGGGCAGGTGCCTCGGTGCGATCGGCCCGGGATACAAGCACCCAGTTAATTAGCGTCAATGTAAAAGCACATCTTCATCATGTAGGAGTGTTGTTTTTCGTTTCCCGTGCAGTGTGTGTGAGTGTGTGTTGGAGGGGGAAGGGTTTTCGGGGGCGGGGGGGTGCTGGCGTGTAGCTGTAGGGCATGAGGTAATTAACTTATCTAACAGAGACACGTTCCTGAGGCTCCACTTCCACGGAAAATTGGCTTAGGCACTCTCTCTCTCTCTACGTCCCATATAGGCAAGTGGAACAGTTTGAAATAATACCGCCGTAATGGGGACAATATAAGTGCTTACGACTTAAAATAGATCTCCATTAAGCAGGCGTACAAGCAGCGGGAGAGTGAGAAGGAGAAAGAAAATAAAGGAGCCTTAAGGATACAGTGCCAGGACACGGTGCACATCTGTTAATGAATCAAAAGGCTTATTTGCATCTCCACTTATTTTCCAGCTTCACAACTAGCGACAACGCGGTGACACCACGAGGGCAGGAATCGGCATTCGAGTTAACGCGCTGGCCGCGCCGCAGTGGCTGCGCTCCCACATCAGAGCCCACGCCGGGCCGCCGCCGTGCTGCTACTGTGGGAGGCTGTAAACAGCTTGGGGTGGGGCGAGGGGCCGAGTGGGCGGGCAGTGGAGAGGGGAGGGGGCGGAGCTGAACCACAGGATGATGAATGTATTGGCACAGCCGACTCCATGTTGCTCTTGTTCTCTCCAGTCACTCGGAACGTCGGGTGTCGGTTCCCGTGACTTTGCTCGGGTGGGTGGAGGTGGAACGCCAGCGGCAACGTCCCACCACTGGGGGGAGTCCCGACCTGGGGACTCCCACGATCGCTGGCCTTTCACAGCTGGATGGTGTGTGCATGTGCGTGAGTGCACATAAAAGTTCTTAATGCAGTAAAGAGTCAAAGACAGACATGGGCAAACTATGGCCCGGGGCCCATATGTGGCCCGCTTTTTAAGATGGCCCTCTAAACTGAAAGAAATGGTATTAATAGTCAGTCAGTCATAAAATAGCTGTACTCCATCCATGTTTCCAGTGTTTTCAGAGTCATTTCATGATGAGACAATGTCTTTTCTTGCCTGTAATAATTAATGATCACAAAATGCCATATTTATCCCTCTGTTTACAGCCTGATGGAAAAACAATGCTAGCTTCCCGCTTAAACCCGATGGTCTGCTGTAGCTTCCATTTCTTTGAAGGGAAACAAACAGTGGAGTTTTTTTTTCTTTCTTTTTTTTTGGGCGTGGGAGGGGTGACATGGCGGCTAACAGCAAGAGATTCAGTTCAGTTCCCTGTGTGACATCACAAAGTGGAGCTGGCTAAATTTTGCACAAGATAATAATTAAGGTTTCAAACAGTGATATTGCAGCTAGCTTAGCTGGCTTTGCTTAGCTTTTAGAACCAAGAACATATCAGTTTTTCCCTTTGGGTAGTTTAGCATGGCTACATGAACCTGATGATTTTTGGTCTCCTGCTTGTACTTCCTGCGTCGGCAGAAATAAACAGCCTCTCGCACCGTGGCTCGGTGTGTGTGTGACGCACGTGAGAATGAATCTTGCAGGGCTGTAAATAACTCGCGCGCAAATGGATTTCCAGTGGGCCGGCAACGCCTTGCGACCAATTTGTCACGCAGCTAAATGCAGTACACAAGCGGGGATTTCCTGGATTGAATGATCACAAAGAGCTCACGTAACGCTGCGGGGCTCGCGGCGTCCAGCTGCACCGTGTCACATGTTTCCTTGTCCCAATTCTCTCATCTGTGCCTCTTTCCAGTGATGGACTCGTCGGGTGCCGGATGAGCCCCAGGAATAACAACAGCCCCGGCATCAGATGGAGGAGACTAATTCCCTTAATTGTAATTAACTGTCACTGTTTTTTTTTAGCTTCTCTCTCTGAAGAAATTATTAAGAGCATGAAAAGCCTCTTAATCCTCCTCGCCTCCTGCCAGGTGCGGCTGCTGTGGGGCCGGGGCTAGCTCTGCATGCGTCCCACGTGCAAATTCCCCAACAAACAAAAGGTAAGATGGAGTTTGGAGGAGGCAGCTGCGGCGGAGCAGCAGAGCTCGGCAGCGTCCAGCTGCCGTCTGTGATGGGACGCGGCTGCGTCCTGAGAGTCGGACCCGGTGTAGCCGCGCTCCGCCCGTGTTTGGCAGCTTGCGACAGGTGCTGGGGGGACAGGGAGGTTAGCAGCGGACGGACTCCCATGCTGCTTTGCAATCTGAGCAGCATTTCCGTCTGACCGCCCGCGTTAACCCGGGATTACTCCGCATCTCACGTGGTCGTGTACAGAGTTCGGAGACGCACGCCGCTGCGGGGGCTCGCCGTCGCCTCGCCTTTGATGGGAAGTCAGACGGAAGTGATCCGGCCTGCCGCCGGGAAGCGAGGGACCGGACTGGAGAGGCACTTGTGGAATGATTTCACTCTGGAATTTGCTGTTGACTTGCTGCAAGTTTTAAAAGTGGATAATTGCACTTTGGGTAAGAAATGCTTCACACTAGAATGGCTGATAGATGTGAAGCGATACTGTTTTGAGCTGAAGCCCCGTTGCCAAAATCAGGTTTGCAAGACTTCCCAACAGTGATATTGTCTGCAGCCTGGCAGTCAAACAACCAGAAATGATACAAATCAGTTGTTTACTTATTTTTTATCCCCTTCCGTAAAGAAAAGAAATCCTACTTGATGTCACTGCTAGATCTCCCTCATTAAGGATAACACCCTTCCCTTCAAAACAGGATCCTAAAACCAAGAGATTTTCAGGAGGCTGTAAACAACAGGCTTTTCTGAAAAAGAGTAGATCTTTGTGGCTAATCAACTGCAAGTCCAGGAAGAAAAATCACTGTGCTGGCTGTCCAATCAGGCCGATGTGGCTTCATCGGATCCAGCAGAAGGGCCCCCCTGGTGGTGGTGCCTGGAAGTTCCTCAGCTTTCTTTCTTTGTCCCTGAATCTTCCTCCCTTCCTTCTCTCAGGGAATGCTTGACGTCTATGAGTGGAGGAAGCAGTCCAGCCTTGGTCTTGACACACAGTCAGCAAAATGCTCCTCCAGTGACTGGTAGCAAGCGCCGATCCGTGCACTCGGGTTCAAAAAGCGGTGGCCTCCATTGATGCCGGAGGTAATCCCGTCAGAATCACCCGCAGCTCCTCCCACCGGAGGACGCTGAGCCGTACGCCATCGTCCCAGCACGGACGCAGCCGGGGCGGCAGGTTTTCCCAGCAGCTGGCTCGTGGCCGGGCCGGTTGCTTGTTTACCCTCTTTAATCCCTCCTCCGAGGCTCGCTCCGGCGCCGCCGCCAACCTTATTAGGTCCTTGTGTGTGGAGGCTCCCTTCCGGGACAGCGCATCGCCGCCCTGGTGGAGTAGCTTCCTCACAAACTGTTTGAGGTCAGGCGAAGGTCAGGCTTCGCACTCCACTCACCGGCTTTCAAAGCGGCTTTTCTCTGAGTGCGGCCTGCCGGGCTGCCGGACGGTAATCTGGCATCTCCAGGCTGGAGGCAACTCTCTTTGCTGACCCGCACCGGGTGTTCGAGTCATGGAGGAGATATTTCTTTTGTTAAGAAGCCTGAGATCGCTGGAGAATTTTCTGGCCCCCCGGCGCGACTCTTACCACTGGCTGCGCTCACGTTGTTCACCTGGGCTTGTTCATCACTTCTATCATGTTTGACCACAAGGTGAAATATTCTGCCCTTTTTCAAATGTTTGTCTTTCTTCCTAGACGACGACAGAATTATCCAAAAAAAAAAACAACTCCAGAAAACAACATATTTATCCGCTTGTTTACAGCCTCCTTTGGAAAATCTAAAACTGATACTTTGTTCAACAAAGTGGTTGCAGGGGATCCACAGCGGTGTAATCATTCACATATTAGAGGCAGCAGTACCCTGTAGTTTGTGTGACATCGCAAAAAGGGTTGTTTTAATTTGTTTTTGTTTTTGCATTTTTCACACTTTTGATAAAAAAAAAATGTGACAGTGCCCCTAGTGATGGAAAAATGGGCTAACATCCAGAATACACTTTCTGAGAACCGTAGCGAACAAAAGATGTGAAGATGGACTTTTCTCTTTGCTGTGGAGTTCACGGACAGGCTGCAGACAATGTTAGGAAACAGGGTAGGCAGTTAATAACGCCGCACATCTGCGCAGAAACTGCAATGCTCCATTTTTTTGACTTATTTATATTCCTAGTTCGGGCTTTTGGTCACCTGTTAATACTATTTGCATAAGTGTAAACACTGCATTAAAAGTGTGCTCTACAGTAATGTTTTGGCCCATGTCCAGCGTAACAACACTGAAGTTGTCAACTGCCCTACCAAAGGCCACCAGCAGGAGGGGACAGATAACTTGGAGAAGCAATTAAAAGGCAACGTTACGAAATAGAAATTAAAAGAAAAAAAACAAACATTCAAAACAGACTTTTCAATTACAGACGGAGAAGGAACCTATTGTCAAACAGTGAATAACTTCTCCAAAACTCAACAATTTGAATAATTCTAAATGATTCTTTTTTTTCAGCCCTGAAGCCAAAGAGCACGACAGGCAATTATTTCTTTTTACAGTTTTTAATTGGGGTTCCTCAGAAAGGATACTGTGAAACGCCAGAGAAATTAGAAAATTAGAGGTTTTAATTTACTGACTTTGTTCCAAGAAATACATTTCTCTCTTCTTTGTGCCAATTCTTGCAACATCTGAGGGTCACAAAATAAGATGTGACACGCCCCTTTACCAGGAATAAACACATCAAAAATCATTTTCATCCTAAGTGAAACAGAGACACTTCATTAATTCTATTATAAATTGTGATTACATTTCTCTCAAACATTAAATTAATGAAGTACACATCCAAAGACACCAAGGAAAATTGAAAGCTATGCAGATCAGGCTAATATACATGTAAGTAATTCAATTGATGAAAGAAATTAATTAGCTATCATTATTAATATATTCCTGCTTTGGTTTGTCTTGAAATTACAAATGCAACCGAATGCACCACTGTCCTCGCATGCACAAAGAACCGATAAACAGTCTAATGAGACTTAAGAGTGGGGATTTCTTTGCACCCGCTTACTAATTAAAATCAATTTTAACAGCAAGTAGAGCTGGCGCACCGTCCTTGGATTCAGAAATTGTAATAATCTCTTACCTTGGGGCTGATCTCTTGAACTTGAACCAGCTGAGTCCTTTAGTGTTGGCTGCCAATGCCCGTGATTTACAGCAGCCTCTGCAGGACGATGCAAGGAAAGCATCAACTCACACAAATGTGCGGAACACTTTTCGTAGGAAATTTGCTTTAATGATGATTTCTCTTTCAAACAGGTGGAAGGATCAGCAAGGAATCACTTTTAGAAGGAACCTTTTTTTATAGGGGAAGCTGTAAACACAGGGCTCACTGTGCTGCTTGCTGCCTTGCACACACACAGGAGTGCAAGATAAAAATTAGAATTGAATAACGAGCAGAATAAGAGACTGTTGTTTGTTATGTAGATTGTGGTTTTTCGTTGTCAGTCGCTCTTCCTGGCTGTGGGCAGTAATTGTGTCGCTAACTTCAGCGTTGAAGGAAAAACAGCCACAAACAAACCTGAAGCTGCCAGAAAAAAGGAATTAAAACAACTGGCTGGGGCCTTTTTTCCCCTGCTGCTTTGGCAGCGGCTATGCAAAAACACTGGACTGCTGTAGAACACTGAATAAACAAATAATGTCTGTGGTAATTAGGATACAGTTTGGATTAGCAACACAGAACCTACAACAGATTGCTTGATATATTTCTAATTCAAAAAAAATTAACCTTTTATGAGTGAATGAATGTATTATTCAGAAAATACATTTTGAAAATAATGAAGCAAATTAAAACTTAATAAGTCTAGAGTTAAATAAATATGGACATAAACAGTGAGCATCTGCATTGATAACGAGCATTTCCATGAACATGGAACAGTGTTGCACAATTTTTAAGAATTAGAAGAACATGATCTATTCAGAAAGAACTGTAGAGGTTTTTCTGCTCCTGTAATAGCTTTAATATATTCATTCATCTTCTATACCCGCTTATTCCTGTTCAGGGTCACGGGGGTCTGCTGGAGCCTATCCCACCTGTCTTAGGGCGAAGGCAGGGTACACCCTGGACAAGTCGCCAGTTCATCGCAGGGCCACATAGAGACAGACAACCATTCACACTCACATGCACACCTACGGACAATTTAGAATATTCAATTGACCTCACATGCATGTTTTTGGACCTTGGGAGGAAGCCGGAGAACCCGGAGAGAACCCACGCAGACACAGGGAGAACATGCAAACTCCACACAGAAAGGTCCCAGGCCCGGGCCCCCTTCTTGCTGTGAGGCGGCAGCGCTAACCACTGCGCCACCGTGTCGCCCGCTTTAATATATAGTATATACATATATATATATATATATATATATATATGTAAAGTCAATTTTCAAGTATCCAAGTGCACAGTTGCCAAGCAGTATATACAGTATAATCTCCATAAAGAGCCGTTTGAAACCCAGAGATCACGTTTTCATGTCTTTACACCAGAAACCTTGTTTTGTTGCTCAGCGCTGTCTGTTTGCACTTTGGTGGAGTTCATGACTTGAAACAAACAGACGCCGTTAAAATAAACAGAGCTTGATGTTTCAGCAGAACTTCTTTGCCTGTATTTGTTTCCTTCCTCTCAATGTTTATTGCTGCACACACGCCACATTCATATTGGTATTCCAGGGACAAGCGCGGCTGTACACCTGACCCTGACCCTCCCCGCGAGGTCTACAGGTATGTAGGATGAGGGCATGAATTTATGAATGACTAAAGATGTAATGATGTCTTGGACAGGGCAGCTGCTATAGGTGGAACTTACATACTAATCCAGCTATACCTGGGGCTCTCCTGCGCTGGACTTCTTATTTTTTTACAGACTCCTTTTTACCTCGTTTCAAATTGATCAATATCGACGTTGACACAACAGGCACGAACGCAGTTCCCACTACTGACTGTTGGAAAAGAGTTTCCAGTTTTGACCTCCAGACCACTTGCTGTTTTTGTCGTAATCCCAATCCCACTCCCTTGACCCTTTGTGCGATTCATTGTCAATAGGAAGTATGAATTTCGACGTATTGTTTCTGCGGAAAAAATAATTCTAATGTGGAATTTCCGGCGTCTGCAACGGCACATTTGTTTACCGCTTTAAGACAAAGTCGCTGCAACAAAACGACAAGTGTGGCTCTTTCATGATAAGCAGAGTTGTGGATAAAAAAAGGTGCAGCCGCTACCACTTCCATTCAGCCTCGGTGCCGGAGTGGTTTTTAAAAGCTCCCCTATTCCGCCCTATACCTCAAAACTCCTTTTTGTGTGTCCCCAGAGTCCTTCCCTCTCTGCTCTCAGTCTCCAAACCACCATTAAATTTGTCCGACTAGGCCGGTCAACAGCGGGGAAAAGCCGGCTCGGTTCTGAAAGGGGCACCGTGCCGGCGTGCTGAAGCGGTCCAGACAGAGACAGTGAACTTGCCTTCACGGGCTGTTTGTGGTGGCGGTGCTCTCTGTGAAGGTTATTAGCCGCTATGACCTGTGCAGTTAAGAGGTGTCAACCGTGATTTGTATTGTACATCTTTGGTCTCCATGGTTCGGTGCTGATGGTCTTTAAAAGCCCCACTGGGATGCTCCGGATTCTCATCTTCCTGTGTTTCATCTCTGCCCTGTAATTCACGTCACCTGCATTAGTGCCTCCGGTAAAAGGTCACAAATGAAGTCGGGGCTTGAGTCCATTTTTCCGCCACTTTTCCTTCACAGTCACATATGCAGCGACCTCTGTTTTCTTTTTCTTCAGTGTTTAGGAGCAAATGTCAGGCTGTCCAGATCAATTCTGGTTCGGATGACGTCCCAGAGACGGAAGTCTCCAGCAACCTCATGAATTAGTTATTTTGAGTCTTGCAACATGCCAAGTATTTTGCTCTTGGAGCTTGTCCACACTTACAGTACGGCAGTAAACTCCTCTCCTCCAGGCTGTCGGCCAATGCTAACTGCAGTCCTAAACCTGAAAACAGGGAAAATTACCAAAGAAAATGTCATGCAAACTCCAACTCTTTGTTTTCATGCAGTTGAACAGGTATATGAGATAGAGTATGTTAAAAGTGACTTTCTTAAGATAATTCATAAAGAGCAGTGCCCGAGAAGACAAGATGGTCCTGATGTCCCCAGGGAAGATGACCATCATTATGCCGTCTTCTCCCCATTGTCTTACACAGTGTAGTTGTTTTAATTTGACTCTTTTAGTCTAGTCTTGGAGTCAAACTCTCATTTTAGCTTTTATTATATTCAGTCACGCTAACTTAGTCATTTGTTTTGTGTTGTCCAAATTTATTTCACTTAAAGTATGGATATTTTAGTCTTATTTTTTTATTTTTGGAATAATCCATGACCATTTTCATCTAATTTTAGTCGACAAATACTGATATAATTTTGGCTTAGTTTTAGTCTCACATGCAGTTGTATTTTAGCCTCTTTTTAGTTATGCTGTTCTATTTAAGCCAGCCAGTACAGTATGAATAAATATCTAAATGCAAAATGCTCTTTTAGCCAAACCCATTTTACAATTTAAACAAGGTTAACTTAATATCATGGTCACATTTTCCCGGTACATATTTCTCCTCCTCTCCTTTTCCACTATACATCAGTTTTGTTCTCCACTAGGCAACAGAGAATCTTTTCCTCCTGAACAGGATCCCCACCATGCTGCCCTGCTCTGTGGTGTGTGATCAGCCCTAATCTTACAACACTATTGCATTCTATATGTAAGTATAGTTATTCTAACTTAATTTTTTTCACGTGACAAAGGTTCGTTGACGAAAATATTTAGTCAAAATGTTCCTTTTTTTCTGTTCACGAAGATTTGTCAACTCTGACAGACTGGTTCCATTTGTCTTGATCTCCAGGGCAACCCCACCACTAACAACCCGCTCACTGGGACTGCTGCTAAACTGATGGAACTTGGGCCATCAGACATCATCCCAGGTGCAGGTAAACTTCAATCTATTTGAAATAAATTGATGCAGGCGAAAGGGCAGCGAGGTGCAGACATTGCTTGCAGCCTTCCCTCAAACACCGAACTTTGTACTCCTCCGTGCTCCGGTCCCACCCCTCCGACCAATAAGTAAGTCATCAGTGCAACCGTGCGAACCCGCGCATCAATACCAACCCCACAGTGACTGAAGGAAGGAATAAAAGCAGAGCAAAATGCTTCAAAGAATACCAGGTTGCATTCCTGTGTTGTGAGTTTGAGGGAAAATAGATTCCAAGTCGTTTGCAACACACTGCTACAACCTGAAGGCCTCGCTCCGCCTGTGGAAACCCCATTATCCTCAACTTCTCTTCCCGGCATCCTCACTTTTTGCCCGCCTCCTGTTCCCCGTCTCCCTCAGCTTGTCAATTTTCCCCCTGTGGGGCCAGAATTGATCATTTTTCAAAAGAGCCCCGGTATTTCTGCCTGCCTCAGTAACTTCCCTCCCAGGTTCCCACATATATTTGACGCCGCGTGATTTGTCGATGATGGAGTATAAATTAGATTCCGTGTACAACAAATCCAGCCCGTACATAGATCACAGCGAGAGTTTATTTGTCGTGCGGGCAAAAACAGGTGTGTCCGCTGCCTCCGTGTTCTTTCTGCTCCTCTTTCTCCCCCGCTAATGGGGGCGCATGCCCAGCCATCTGTGAAGGACAAGGGAACCTTTTGGCCGAGACAAATCGCTCCGGAGCAGGGCTGCAGCCTTCCGCCTCCTCGCTGTTCCCCCACACTCTCCACACGCACGCACACACTGACGCACTGGCTTCCCAAACACGCCGTCCCCCTCCTCCCTCCATTGTAACGAGGGAGCAGCGTCCACGTCGGGGCCGCAGTGTTCCATCAGGAGGCAGCCAACTGAGCCGCTGGCCTAATCCCTACCAGCAGAGCACATGGTTGCACTGCCAACTTCCAATTAGACTTGTAAAAAAAAGAAAGAAAAAAAGTCCTCCTTTTATTTCATTTTTTTTTCCTGGATGAGGGCCTTCATAAGGGCCCTGCATGACCCACCAACCAGTCGATATGGCAGCACTGCTACAAAATCAAGGCTATAGAGAGACAAATGTTTCTGAAGGAAACAGAGTAACAAGTCTAAGCCTCATCTGCTTGGCATGGAACACAAAAGCAGCAACTGTCACCACTATATAATTAAAAAAATAAAAATAAAATAACTTTCAGTTTTATGTATAGAAAGCAAGTAGACTTAATCGTCCTTTCATTTAAAATCAGCAATTTTCCAAATCAAAACGCTTATCTTTTTCTCATTTTTAACCATTTCAATTCCGTATTGGTCAAATTATGTTTAGTTACAAAATCTTCAATATTTTTTCCTCTCCTTTTTCGGATAAAAACCAACTTTTAAAGTAATGTGCAGCTTGCATCAAATGGAAGGCAACTATAATATTTAAGACTGAATTGGGTCGGGCCCTTTATGCAGCCATGAGGTACTCCATGAGGTAAAACCCCAGCACCCTTCTACATCAAGTTACTTCTATACATTTTAGACAAAGCTGGCCTTTCTTTTTTTTGAAATCAATTCTATACTTACATGACATAGAGACTTAAAGATACTGTACATCGCACAGTACATTGCTGAGCTAAATAAGTGCTTGCTGCTGCAACCAGTGTGGGAACAGCTGAGTGTTTGGCAGTTTGTACCGGGCGACGTCCCAGAATGAGAAATGCTGAAACGACTCCAGCGGCTCCTGGTGGACTGTGGTCACAGTAGCCTGAAGCTCCATGCAACAGAGCAATAGGATTAAGAAAGCTCCATGACAATTCATCTCTAATTCATATCTCTCTGAAACCAAGATCGATATTTCCTTGCAAGTGGAGACGGGGTCTTTAGCGAGTTCTGCTGACAGCAATGTCACTGGCAGTGCTGCCGTGCCTGCGTGTGCTGCGTCCGCTGCCGCGCTCATCTGTCCAAACCTGCTGATGTTCCCGGTGACCTTGCTAAACAAAGAGCAGCGGATTAAGCCATCCGCTCTCCCCACGTCCATTGCCGAAGCGCCGAGGCTTGAAGTATACATTTGCCCGCTGCATTACACCCTGTAATAGGCAGTCAGTCAAAATAACACGCCGGCCCAAATGTCAGCATTTACCTTTGGTAATAACACGCCGTCCAATAAAATGAATAGATCGTGGCTATCGCCTTTGTGGTCGAGTGTCTTCAGAATGTCTGGGGCACAGACCATGAAACTGGCACACGCACACACACACAGTGAATGGTACTGACTTACTGTTTTAATTCTACAGTTTCTTGATGGACTTATAAATCTTGGTCAAGATACAGCATTAAAAGAAATCCGCTGTGTCTTATTGTCCACGCATTGCTCAAACATGCACAATCACTCTTGAACTAATAATAAGACAACACCGCGTCGGCCCGAGCGGCATCTGGGTTGCCGAAAATCATGTTCATTTTCTCATTTTTATCTCCTACACGCTGATCTTGACCTCTGCGGCCTCAGCTCGCTCCTCTGAGGAACTACTCCGGAGGAGCAAATGAGAAATTATTTTTCACTTAATTTCCATGAACCTGAAACTATTGGACTTAATCTTTAGGTCACAAGTGATACTCCAGATAAATTGTGGCGAATCATGCAGCTATACGTGTGGAGACAAAGCCCTCTGCAGAAGAGTGTATGATTCTTCAGCTTACCGAGTGTATGTGAGCTCTGAGGAGGGCCAGCAGGATGGCTGATGTTCATAATTGTGAAAGGATAGAAATTGCAGTAGGGTCTGATGCATTGACTCAAAGGTTGGCAAATTGCCCTGTCTACTGTGCTTCTCAGCCAGTATTGTTTGTGTCTGCACGGAGGAAGAATTGACCGTCCTTGCCTGCCGGCTAAAGCATCATCGTCATATTATTCGACAACCAAAGGTGTTTCAATTACTAAAGACTTGCCAACGCTGTAATGTAGCAGGTGAAATGAGGCCTTTTGTGCTCATTCTGAACATTTTAAAATGAAAACAACAAAAATGGCCATAGTTTCCTTCATTCTGAATGTATCTGTCAAAACTGTAAGAGCACAAATGTATTTATTCATTCAGAGGGCTTATTTAATCACAGCATACATTTTGAATAATTTAGCTTTCAGACACAGTCCTGTTTATTTCTTTTTAAATGCATCAGTAATCATTCTTGACCAAGTGCTGCGATGACACGATTCGTCCCAATTGCCCAGGTGAAATGAATTCATGCATAACATTTGCTTTGCATCATAAAAGTTTAAGGAGATAATGTTTTATTCCAACTTTGAGGGCAAAAGTATAGACAGCCACATTGTAAAATCTAACTTGGCTGATGGTGCAGCATTGGCTGGCTGGCAAACTGAGTGCAGCAGAGTTGGTGAAGGGACTCATGTGGTGTGTTGACTGTGGCCATGAACAAGACACTGATGCCCAAATTGGTCCCATCGCTGCACTGTCGGAGCATGAAGCATGTCGAACCGTCACTGCGACCGTGAGGTGGCGACGCCTTGCAAGAGAGAGCGACTGCCTTGAATCAACAGAGGCCACTGGCTGATCCTTTAAAGACAGTAATAATAATCATGATAATCACGCCGGGCCCCAGTCAGTGCATGTCTGTTCCCGTCTCCTCCCAGAACTTTGCCTCCACAGTTAGCGGGCCTATTTTGGCTCCGCCCGGTGATTGAATGCATAAACAGGAGCTGCTATTAATGCGCCACCGGAGCGCATTCATGTGTGTTCACGGGTCAACGGCGAAACGCAGCGCGCGCCCTCGCCTCTTCCGCTGTTGCTCCCACATACACAATAAAATCAAATGTTAATGGATGCTAATGAAATGGCTAATTGTGGATGCGGTGCAGCCATGCGAGTCTCACTCGCTAGGCCTCGCTGTTCATCGTTTATCACAGCGACGCCTCTCGAGAGTTCCAGGTGGGGGGATGGGGCAATAAGAACAATAAACATTTAAAAAAAAAAAACCCAAAACAAAACGATGAAAGACTATTATTATGCACGCGAGGCCTGGCGCCCCGCTAGCCTGCCGTGTGGTGCGCACAGCGCCAGCTCAGAGGTGACATTCCTTTGTCCCGCGGAATTGGCGGCGCAACTTTTTCCGGGCGTTCCTGTGAGATGGAAATGGAGCTCGCAGTGGGCTGGCCGCCGGCGATTTTTCACCTCAGAAACAGTCTTGCTTGTCAGTCCCAACAGAGACAGCCGCTGATGCCTGCTAAAGCTGGGTAAAGCTCGCGGCTGTCTTTATCTCCCGGCCTGTGAGCCCAGAGTGGTTTCAGGCAGTGATTAGCGAGACGGATCCCACATGGGTCACCCTTTTCGCTGGAGGAGATCAGTGCTGGAGATTTGAGGCATCTGGGCACCTTTGTAGTGGGGAGCATGTGAGTGACAAGAGAGGAGAGAAGAGGAGAGGAGTGGAAGAGTGGACGGGAGCCCCTGTGAGAGAATGACAGGCGGACAGAGGAGGGAGGAGGAAGTGTCATTAGTCTGGTATTCGAGGTTGGGGCCCGAAAATTCGCAGACGAGCATTTTAAAGGGCTCGAGTCATTAAATGTTCAGGATAATTTAACATAACAGCCTACAAATATTTGCAACTGCAATTGTTTTCGTCAAATGAGCGGAGCTTTATTATCCAGACTGTGGCAGACGTTCGGTCAGTCAAATGTCTCTTTGCTCGGGGTCAAATTTGCAAATTCACACCATCTATGTCAAAAGCGGTTGTAAATGCCACATCTTTACAAACAACTGCTGTTCACCAGACAGCTTTAATCCATCTGTCGCTGCAGCTTGACACTGACTTTGGATGAAACTGCCCTGAAAATCTAGTCTTGTGTGACTGAAGTTGCTTTCTCCTTTTGAATTACTGACAATCTGTAATGTATAATGTGTCGTTAGCATTTGCAGGGAAATAATGTTGACAGAAGCATCAGGCTAAATGAGAGATGCTACTCTCTCTTGTCTCCATTCCTCACTAATCAGTTTGTAAAGAATTTATCTCTTATTTTATTTTTCATGAGAATTAACTCAATTTCTGAGGGTGAACATTCAGGTAGATCCAGGTCACCTAACTTTCACAAGGCATATACTTAAAAAAAAATGTATTTGATTCGACTCCTAAAACACCAAATTATTAAATTCCTGCCGTGTTTGAGTCTTAAGGATCCACTTTTCATGTGACAGTTTATTAAGGTACTTAAAAAAAAAACTGCCTCTTAATGTATTCACAGAAACAAATGACAGAAAACCCCAAATAAAAGGACACTTAACCTTCGTAACAGGTTCGCCACAGAAATATGCTTCGAGTAGTCTGTTAATACGCTGAAACAAGTGTTCATTTCCATATTCTCATGGCTCCTGCTTTGACTTTATAGTGCTAATAATCCCCATTACGGTGTCAGTGATGCCCCCGCCACTCGTCTTCGGTGCGGAAATGGAGAAACTCTGCCATTTGCTCGGTAATGAAGAAAGTTGTTCCGTCTCAGTGAGCCAACTGCACGCCTCGCCTTTATGCTGCTAAATGGAACCGATTTGCCTTAAAGACAATGCCTCCCCAAGTCTATGTGAAGGGGGTTGGGGTTGGCGAGTGCAATCACAAAGGGGGCACTTGTGCGCATGTTTGATAAAGATAAGTGACGACTCATACGGCTTTTTTTTAATTAGATCTTTTGCATACAGGATGAGTGTACGCGGCTCTGGCGTGGCACGCACGCTGCTGGGAGGCGGCCGCTGAAGGGTGCAGTGGGAAAGCGAGCTAGGCCACTTCATCAAGTATAATTGCTGCGGCACACGGAACGGCTCCCCCAAGACTGAAGAGTCCTCCGCTGACAGCCAGGACTGTCCTCCTTTAACTCGCTGTTCCGCTCTTCCTCACCACTCTCGGCATTTCCCCCCTGAAGGCCCGCCCTCGCCCTCTTCCTCCCTGAGTACATTATTTCCAGCTAAATAGTGTTAATAGAACAATGAGTCGCCGGCGATGGTCTGAACGCAGGCCTGATTAATCAGACAAACGCTCAATGACTCTTGCTTCCTCACCCGTAGGTCTCCTGTGTTCCCCGTCGTCCCCTCTGAGGCAAGTTTTTTTTTTTTCTCCTGTTTATGCCATGCATTTATTCTGGGACTCGGTCCGCCTCATCGGGAATAGAAGCTCTTTTATCTTGCGTAAGTTGTCACAATTTGCAGCTCGGTTCATTTTTCAGGACCCCCTATTTTGCGTACTGTGCCGGACGTCAGGAAGTTCCGCACTTTGCTTGAAGAACTTTTCTACCGGGGACTTTATCAAGGTAGGTTCTCCCTCAGGACAAGAAGAACCAACCGTGCAGCACCGTGCATCCATCCACACATTTTCTATCACTCCTTGGAGTCGCTGGGATGCTAGAGTCTGTTCCAGCTGCCAACTTGGCAGTTTATCGCAGGTCCTCACGGAGACAAATGACCATTCAGACTTGCACTCGCACCTACAGCTGGTTTAGAGATGCTAGTGAACCTAATGTGCGTGTCTTTGGCCTGCAGGAGGAAGCCGCTGTACCTGGACAGAACTCACACAGTAGGAGGGAGATCAAGCAAACTCCACACAGAAAGACACTGAGCGGCCAGCCAGGTAATCAAACCCAGGACCTTCTAGCTTTGAGGCTGCAGTGTTTACATCATTGGGTTAAGTGTTGGCCAATGCAGCCCCGAAGCAATTCTGGTTTTGGTAAATGATAGCAAGCAATGCTAATGTCTGGTATATAATTTACTCCAACATAAAGAGGCAAAGTGTGATCCATAGTAAGTCATAATGTGCAAGAGGTGACCCAATTGGTAAAATAAAATAGATACTTTAATTTTTAAATCCCACTTTTTATTTAATTATTACCTTGTATGTAAGCATTGTCGTTATATTAATATAATATCCATAGCTTCCACTAAGGTCTTCAACTGTCTGTTGTTGTTGACAGATTGCAATCACATGTTTCTTTACTGTGTCACCACAACGGTCTAACCTGTTAACCTCACTCGGCACCTCCCACTGTTTCCTTCCAGCAGCGCAGATGCAAAGGGAAAAAATAATGCAACCGACTAGCCCCTCACAGTGTGTCGTTCTAAGGGGATTGTAAAAGTGCTACGCCGCTTACAGCTGACTGCAAACAATGGGACTAATAATTGGTTTATTCCAGAGTGGCAGCGGCAATATTGGCGCATTATCCTCAGCAGACGTTCAGTGGGCAGCGCAAACCTTGGCACGTCATCCCAGGCAAGACTGGAGCTCACGTAGGCAAACGCAAGTGGAACTAAAGGCAAGCGTCAGCCAGTCCATGCAGATTGCATGGCACATTGGAGCGGCGCAGCCTCTTCCAGGAACGGATAGGGTTGGTTTTGTTTTGTTTTGTTGTTTTTTTGTTTCCTGCGCTGCCAACCCTGTGCAGCAGCCATGTTGGTAGCAGGTTAGCCCCTCTGCTGGGTCTCACAGAATGAGAGGGAAGGAAATAAAGGAGTGCATGACTGGATGGGCAGATGGGGGATATTGTGTGCACTTGGTGCCATGCAGCTGCGACTGCAGATAACATATGCCAGAGAAAGGCGGGGTGGGGAGGGGGGGAGGAGGTGGTTGGAGGCTCTGTAGACCGTGATAATCCAAACAATGTTTTCTAAAGGAGGGCCAGAGCGAAGCCTAATGGTACTTCAGTTGAACACTATCAAAGGTGTTGGACACGTTACAACACACAAATGTGTTTGTTTTTGCGGATTCTGGTTTGTGCCCCGCTGCCAAAAACATTTCACAATTGCTCCAATTGACAGGCGCCAATAATAATAATAACAACTCTGCTGTACCGACATTCTGGGGTGGCTGAGATTTCTGTCACCTGAAAGAGGAAAAACAAACAGGTTTACGCAAAAGAATTTTGAAGTGTAACCGCAATGTAGCTTATCACTGGATGTATTTTATCATTTGGAATAGAACTAAAATTGTTCTGTTAGACGATTGTTTTTCACTGTTTGTTTTAGCTTGATGCTAGGAAAACTGAAACAAGAACCAATATTCATTCTTATTCAGTGAATACTATTAATATGTATACTCTTATTATGTGCTAAATAACATATCTGTGTGCACTTGATTGTTCGTGACAGCTGCTCTGTATTCAAACTGAGCTTCAGTGCACGTCTTGCTAAGTTAAAGTGAATTTTGTTGCATTGATTTCTTTTTTTTCCCCTTTTCAGTGCCCAGTTTCATTTTCATAAACAGTACCTGAACATAGTGTGATGTGACCACGCAGCCTCTCCCCCTCATCCAGAACTTATTTTTTCATTTCATGCGCACTTCACACATTTTCTCCGCTGTGGCGTCCCGCCAGAGTCGCTGGCAGAGCGACGGCGACCAGAATGAAAAAGCGGAGCAAAAAAGAAAAAGGGGGGGCGGGGGGTCCAGGAACCGTGTCGGCGGCGCCTCCAAAACAAACAGAGCAGGAACCCAGGAACCGCTGGCCAGCGTTGCGACAATGGGCCGTGCGTATCTCCTGCGATGGGTACCTGGCCGCTGGCGCCGCCCGCTGCCAAAGCCACTCCAAACAGAATGGGCTTGAGCGCCATCGTGAGACGGCGGCTAAGCTGTGAGAGGGGCTGATTCCTGCAGAGAGGCAGAGACCCCGAACGCAGCATGGCGGTTCACTCTCTGCGCACGTGCGGGCACGACGAGGAGGACTTATCGCTCGGTGAAATGAGGGTCGCTGAGAGAGAGAGAGCGTGTGAGGGTCCTGACAGCTGATTCTCTTCTTCAACACTTCCTTTCCTTACTAACAGACCCTCAAAAACAAAAAAGGAAAGCAAAGCAAAGCACACACATGCACAGCTCTCGACAAAAGGCTGTCGTATGAGTGGGTTTGAGGGTGTGGGAGGATAATAAACAGGCAGCCGAGTGTGAGTGGGCCTTTGTGAAATAGCCAAAGTGAAGTGGGCATCTTTTTCAACATACGGCGCAGCACAGATTTACCAGTATGTGCAGAAAGTCGTTGTGCTGCCTTCCTTTGTGTTGGAATCATTTGGGCATTAAATCCTCACTGTAAACAAAAGGGTTATGGAACAGGCGAGGGAGGAAATTCCCTCAAGGTACAGAACAATGGGCACATACAGCTCGGAATATTCATTGAAATCACAACTAAAATCAAATGCATTTTTTTTTTTTTAATGTATTTTCTGTTTTTATTTTACGCTATGGCAAATGAAGCTGGTTCTCTATTGGAAAACAAGTTGAGAGAGCAGCCAAAAAAGGAAATGAGGAAGTAGTTGAATATTATCAGCGTTATATTATGAGTAGTTGTGTATGACATACTATGGGCCAGAACCCCTGCAAATTAATGATTTTTTTACGATCAAAAGTTTAAATAATGGACCGTGAACCGGCGACCAAACAATTATACAAAATTCCCTTGAGCAATCTTTTCTAAATGTTTTCTGTGTCTCCTGCCTCTCAGTGAAACGTCCGTCTTTCCCTTATTCACTGTGCACACAAAGTGTGTCCTAAACCACAAGACTCTGGGAAAACGTCCCCTGTGATGTCATAGGGGGCACCGAAACCTCCCCGAGGTCAATGACCTCCCAACTCATGGATTAAAAAAAAAGCATTCTTGATGGAAGGGTGGATAATCTATCCTGTGAGAAGATTACAAAATCTAAAAATTGAGATATCTGGATTTCTAATAAGGTGAAGAAAGATCGAAGTTGCTGTTCTGACACATTTGTGTTTCGAGGTTGATCATCAGTTACAGAAAAGCTTCTCTTCGACTCTCTTCCACCTCCAGGAGGCGGCTGGCCTGGTGAACAACAGAGGAAGCTGCTCTGTGCGGGCGGCTGCTCATTCCTAGGAATTAATCTACTGCACATATTTGAGGTCTCCTAATCATCAATCGCGCCCCTTGTACAACGGTCACCTGCCTGACCCTACCATTCACCAAAGCACCAATCAGAGCAGGGTTAATTCCAAGCGACGATCAATTTGGTCCAATCACCTGACTGAGTCGCTCAGACAAAGGCTCCTCAAGCCTGTCCTGCTATTACTGCATCATATGTGTTAATAGAACTAATCAATCAACAGCCAGTTGCATGTGTGTGTATGTGTGTGTGTTTTCTTTGCCAGCACAGTGTCGGTCTCTGAGCACAGAAGCTGTCTTGTGAGCCAGTTTATACTCCAGCGAGCGAGCGTTGCTCCGCAGCACAAAATTAACTCTGCCCTTGACTCCCTGTTTTACGCAAACATAAAACTGCAAATGATAACAATGACCCGCACTTTTCTTTTAGCTTTAGGTCGTGATCGAAAGGCGCGGGCATAAAAACTTGCGCTCCATAAAGGGGTTTGGGGTTGGAAAGCGCATAAGGGGAGTCTGCATTATAGTTTGTGTGCGCCCCAACAAGAGCGCGCACTTAAAAGGAAGGCCACGAGTCGTCTCCAGAGTGCACTTTCTGCTGAACAGCCAATAGCAAGTGTCTTTGAAGGCAGACTACAATGGAGAGGAGGGGTGGAGAAACAAAAGCTGGGCTCCTCTGTAACCAAGGAGTGGCGGTGGCGGCCCCAACCATGACAGCGTGTCCTTGAGTTATAAATATATAATACCCCTCAGGTGGCACCGGGAGACAGCGGCTTCTGATTGGCTTTGGTTATAAATCATTCATTACACTTCACATCAATAATTAATATTCCGACCGAGCCTGAATCCTTTTATGTAAATACCGTCACATGTTGGAAGGTGACTATTGTAAACTTGCACAGGCAGCAGTTTTTAAACTTTGGATTACCGTCTGTGTGCGTGCGCTGTTTGTCTCGTTTCCAAGGGGTCGGCATACAAGATGCAGTGAGGCAGAAAGGCACGGCTGAGGGGAAATTCCACCCAGAGATTAAAAGTTCCGCCGTTCGAGGTTCACCCCAGGTCTGACGGTAGTTTCAGCTTTCCAAAAACTTTTATTCCTCACTTCATGTACTTATCTTTCCCCAATAATTGCATTTTCCAAATTGAATGACTCTGTATTTTATTTCCCAGACTCCAGTGAATCCCAAAAATTTTACGAAACAGCAGACTTCGTTCTCTGTCTTGACCCTCCGGTGAAAACACTGGAGTCCAGTTTCCTGTTTAGACTGAGTCTGTGTTGGACTTTCCACATGGAAGTGGAAGAGCAGATAAAGAAGGCGGCCTGGAGGCGGTCTCAGAGGGCGGGGCCAGAGCCTGGCTGGGGGTGTTGAGGTGCTGATTTCTCCAACGGTGTGTTCCAGCACACACTGTCTGACAGTGGAGGCACGTAAGAGATGCTTAGGGTGAACTTTTCTCATTTCTGGTGAGTTAATCTCCATAGCACAGAGAGCACATTTATGGCGTAGTTTGATACAACTTCCTGAAATTCGCAACAAAGTTTGTGCCTGAATTGTGTTTCTTTACCTACAAAACTGTGACAGCGCAAACGTCCAGGTCCACGTGACGGTGAGATGACCTACAAAAGCGGCTGTCAGTATTTCTTGAATTCCTCTGTCTTTTTCTGCTGTTGCTTTCATTCATCCCTCCATCCTCTGACAACCACAAAGCACTGTCCGGTGACGACGCTTGAGGTTGACTAGTTCATTTGCATCAAACCTCTCTATTTATTGTTTGTACTTTTGAAGCAAAATTTCACAAAGTTTGCTTAAAATTCTCTTGACATTTCATGGAAATGCCCAAAACAGATTATTGGTGAAAATCGACATAAAGTACTCCAACATAGGAGCATTATTCTCGACTTGGTAGCATGCAGAAATGCTCCAAGCTGTAGTCTGGGAAAGTTTATTTAGTCTCAGACCAAGCATTCAATTGTAATTTAGCCAGTGGCTGCATATTAACTGAAAGGATGGAAACCAAGAACTGAACCCCAACCTCTTGCAAACTGTTTCCTTAATATGCACATGCAGCTCTGTTGGAGCCTCCATAGTTGTGTAATATTCTTATTTTCTGACTTATATCCCAAAGTTATATAATGGCTTAAGCCATAACAAAACAGCAGTTGCTTGAGTGAGTTTGCTTTGTGGTCATGAGGAGTTGAGTTGAGTAAAGAGTGAGAGTCAAGTTGAGGTTGACACCTCTCGTCTTGTTTTCCTCCAGTACCTGTTTCACGCTCAGCGGCACTGATGATACAATCAATCACAGCTCATTAACGACCTCTGGAAACGGGAGCATATGGCTCTGACTCGCACCTCCAGTTCGTCCCCATCTGGAACACTGACGATAGGTCCAGTAGAAAGGACATCACTGTGTGTGTGCTCGTAAAAAAAATTAAAAAAATAAATGAATAAATAAATAAACCACATACGGTTTTATGTTGTTTACCAACCCTTTCCTCAACAGCTCGGCTGGACTGGAGGTTTTGCTTCTCTTTGCTGGAAAACTCCGTAATAAGCAGATTCTGTGATGTTCTGCCACTTTCTCCTCTGTAGTGCTGAGCGTTGCTTTTACATTTTTTTTTTTTTTTTTGCTTGCTTTTTGTTTTTTTCTGGCCTCACTTGAATGCAACCGATTTGTTGCTGTGCTAGTTCTTAGGAGATTGTATTTCAACTCTTGGGTTTTTCCAATCATTATCCATACCTGCTTGCCTCATTTGAGAAACTTCTTAAATGAGTATTGACTCAAGAGCAGATGTTTATGCAGGATTAATGACTGCTTAAACTGAAAGCTGAATTCTACACGGAGGTGCTGGCTCGCATGTAAAAGAGTGCACATTATTTCAATTAATAATTACACTGAATTGGTGGAAATGAATGACTTGAAATTTAATAGAAACGACTTGATAATTGGGTTTCTCCTACTATTATCCCATCAAGGCAATAGTGGATTTCTTTCGCTATGCTCTTTTTCATGTCATGAATATAGAGCATGACATGCCACCCCACCATTTGTTTTATATATATACATATATTCCCACCGTCAACCTTGGAGGGGTGAGTCTGACCAGGTAGCCATGGAATCAGTCGGCCTTTTGTGAGTGGAAGGAGATGTGAAGCCGAAGCCTGCGGGTTGGAACGAATGCAGCAGTAAAGGAGTGCGGCGCTACAGAGGCTGAGAGATTATGGCCGGGTTGACTACTCTTAAATGGGACTCCGTCTGCAGTGCACCCCCTCCCTCTTTTTTTTTTTTTACTCCCTTCCACTTCAACAGCGCTCTAAAAATGTTCAGTCCGTCTAATTTCCTCAGTGCTTTGATCCTCCTGAACCCTGCCCAAATAACTTTTAAAGCTGCAGATAGTTTTAGGAGGGCCAGCCGTGATATTATTGATTCATAGTAGGTGTCGGCTGCTGTTTGTGTAGCCCGGCTGCTTTTATCTCTCCTCCCCGGCGACACTTATGCCTCGGCGTTAGCCGCTACAGCCTCCCTGACGGACACGAGTTGGCACAGCGGCAGGCCATAAAGAGGCTTCAGCGGGGCGATAATAGCGGGGCGAGAGCAAAGCACCGGGGCTGCAGACTGGCACTTTTGTCATGTTAATGTGGCTGCATATGACGCTTTTGCAAATAGGATTTACTGTACAGGGCCCCCCTATGAAATGGAATTGCAGTCTCATAAAATGTACTTTTAAAGAAATTGTGCGCGGGGACTCTGGGCAGTAAATTAAACTCCTCTGGCAGGATTAGACGAAGGAGAAGGGCTGCGTGGCGAGCACCGGGATGTGTGGCAGCAGGGGATGAGGTTGTGGCTCCGCGGCAAAGTCGCACCTCTGCTGTGTTCTCTGGAATGTGTTCACATTGAAGAAACAGCGAAAAACTTGAGAGCAGCCAAACCAATTTTTAATGGTCCTTGATCTGTTAAAGGTCCAGTTTGTAAGATTCAGCAGCACCTAATGGTAAGAATTTGTATAGCAAAAAAATGTTAATAAAGTTTGATCTCACATTAGGTAGGTTTACATGGTCACTTTTTGTCAATCTGATTGAATTGCTTCAAACTGAAGGATCAGATTGTCCCGTATTCAGCAACTCTGAATAAATTGATCAGGATGATTTATGGTTTCTCCTTCAAGCCCTGTGCACTGTAACATGCACAGGGCTTGGCCACATGTTCTCTTGATCCAACACTACACCTGCATGTATTTAAAATATGTTTACATGATGAGTGATTTTAATGAGGTTGATATTTAGTGTGATTATTTGGTTCGTGTAAACACACCTGACGTTCTTCTATCAGCTGTGATGTCAGGATGAATTCCACCAGCAGGTCTGAGCTACTGTAGATGGTGGATGGTGGCACAAGACAAGTAGACATACAAAGGAATATTGTTCGCAAATAAAAACACAACCTTTGGTTACGTTTTGTTTTCACTTAATCAAACAGAAGCGACACACATATGTAATTTTTGCACCATTTCATGCCATTGAAATATTTCACACTGGACCTTTAAAGACCTCTGAGAACGCTCCTGTATGCACAGATGCCTCCTTTGAAGAGTGTGAATAGTTTGACTCCCCTCTCACATTTTTTTGGAAGCTGAAGACCAACTTCAGCAGGATTGTCCACACCTCAGCCTCACAGGGCTCCTCTCATTAGCCCCTATCAGTGGGGATGGGAGTGGGAGGGGGGCATCCAAGACCTCAACATCACTACTTTCACAGGGTGCAGTGGCTTTAAAAGTCTCCTCACTGGATTAGAAAAAAAAAACCTCTACTCTATCAACTCGTAAATCCCTGATCCACACACACTGGAAAGCGCTCAGTAGTATTTCCAGCTGGGGCGGCTGATAGGAGCCTGGATGAACTGGTAACAATCTGTAAAGATGCTGAGAGAAGGTAAGGAGCAGCATCCTCTCTCCTCATCTCCTCACTCCTCCGCCTTTCCCCCTGCAGTTGAAAGTTGCCTGCAAAGCCACTCCAGCCTTTTGAGCGTGGACACGTGGGCAGTGTGCCACTCCATATACATATATATATATACATATATATATGTATATATATTTATATCAAACATTTTTTTTTAGATTCCTATTCCTAAGCCTCTCCTACAGGTCTACCGGTGACACCATGACATTTTTGACAGAACTGACATGCACAAAGAGTTGGCTATTATGCGCAGTGATGTCTTAATTTTTATTCAAATTTACAATTTTCAAAATTTTTAAATTATTTTTCCTCTTTTAAAAAGAGGCCAGGCTCCTCAGAGCGACAATGAAAGCTTTACCTTGATTTGAGCACTGATAATGTTTATATTTTGACATAAAGTAAGAACAGATGTACGTGTTTATATGACTGTGACAGTTTTGTATCACTGTGTTTTGTTTGAAATCAGACATTTCAAAAGGTTGGGCTGTATTTCACTTAATGCTCAAGCCGGATGTAATGGTTTTGGAAGGGAAAATGGGAATAATGCTGGAAAAAGAAGTAAAAGATAATATGCATCAGATATTAAAGCTTCCGAACATTTCAGGTTCTCCAAACAAAGAGAGACGCACACACACTCGGCCCGTTTCATCACAGTTTAAACGTCCTGCTGGTGATTTCTGTCTTTTAATTTTCCTCATCTCTTTGATTAGCAAAAGCGTCCGTGCTGCAGTCCCTCAAAAAGACGGGCGAGCTTTAAAATAGGCAGAATGTCTACAGTATTTTAAAGCTCGCCTGTCTCGCCTGCCTTCAAGATCACAAGAACAAGTCCAGTTGCCCTAACTCAACCCTTCTACTTCGAATTGACCTGGATGACTGAGAACCTTCACAGGCAGAATGTCAGTTTGCACCAAGCAACAACAATATGTTATTTCCAGCCGGGACACCTTAAATATGCCACAAAAATCCAGAAATCTGCATTTTGTTGCTGAGCCGCTCCTTCAGCCCCTTCTCCTTGTTTACAATTCATAGACCAGATTTGCAGCGTGAATACTTGCAGTCCTGTGTGCCCACATGCATATAAAGACACATTTTCCAGAAAGAAAGAGGTTGCACGCCGTTCAAGTACAGAGTCCCATCCCATTGGAACAATTTGCTGTCCACTTGAAAGTCCATGACCTTTTTTTTTTTCCTTTTTTTACCTTTGAGTAAATTTATTTTCCCATTCAAGAAAAAGCTATTCTTGTTTTTAATATAATTTCTTGCTTTATTAATTTTATTCATTTTTTTTTTTAAAAAAACGCAATTGCCTTCTGTTGCTCCTGATATTTAATTGTGATGCATATTTGTATTGCAATGTGTGCATATATGATTGGCATGTGTGTATATACTACTGTACTGTACTGTTAACGTATTAGTTTGAGAGCCCGTGATGTGATGTTATGTGGTGTGGTGTGATGGGGCGTGAGGGGCTGTGGAAGTTGGAGAGCAGTGTGTTTTGTTTATCTTTGTGATGTATGTCTATGTGTTATTTGTATGTGGGACCTCCTTGAAAACGAGCTGCTTCTGCATCTCAAGGGGCCCCATCCTAAAAAAAACTGAAATTGAAATTGAAAGTTTCAAGCTTCTATTGTGTGAACTCCTGTTGGTGATCACTGGCCCCAGTGTTTGAAGGCCGCCCAGAGTTTGAATCCTGTTGGAGACGGCCGACCTCGGAGTAAGTCACGTCTTGTATTTCTGCTTCTTCTATTTATTTATTTATTTATTTATTTATTTGTTTATTTTGCCGCTCCATACAACATTAATCTCTATTTTTACATCCCGAGCGTGTCTCCCTCAGATGGCTCCCCCCTGAATCTGAGACGTCTCTCCCTCCTCCTTACAATCTCCCTCCTCTCACCCCACCGCCCACCGCCTCCGTCTTCTTCTCCTCGCTGCTATTTCACGCATCATTTCTCTGTTTAATTGCTGCTGGCTGAAACCTTCTTATTCCCCCTGCAGCTCAGCACTCTTCCAATTCTGTGCTATTGCAGCCGCGCGCTATTCAATTACCCCTCGCTAGACTTAACCAGGCAGCGGCTGTCTCGGCCTCCTCAATTGCAGCAGCAGCAGTGACGCTGGTCGGACACCAAACAGTCGGCATTCGGGGTGATGAAACATAAATGGCTGAAAAGTGATTACAGAGCAATATGGCAATATATTGTTTTCTTTGTTTTCTCCGCTTTCAGATAGTTTAAGATGTATAAACTTTTCCAAACATCTCCTTCAAGCAATAATGATCAATAAAAAAGAAAATGCTGGGCTCAGGAGAAAAGATTTGACACCTCTGATCACGCTGACCCTGAAGCTGAGTGCTGAGATCCATGACGCTGGAAGTGAAGGTGGAGAACTGGCAACCCTGATATCTGTGCGAGGCAGCCGCCTAGGATTAGCTTACTTCCTGCGACTTTGCCGGCCCCTTAACAAGCTTGGTTAACTGCTGGCTCAGCCCCACTTGTAATGTCACAGCTCCTTCCTGTATGTGACTCACCTTGGTCCTGTGCGCTTCCCTGATGGGTCAGGGTCAGCCTCTCCTGGACAGTGAATTCATTCATGATCAGAACTTTGTTTCTATAAAGCATCACGCTCCTGTAAGTCATTCAGATGCTGTCTTTTCTACTTTATCAAACCGTTTGTGAGCCTATGAAGGCAACCTGAAATCATCATTTGACTAGTTCTTTATTCCAGAGACTGGGTTCATGCAGCTGTGGCACTGCGGTTAGCAATTCAGCCGGACACCTCCGATCAAATCAAAACAAATCAAAGTTCATTTATATGGCACTTTGAAACATTTTGAAAAAGTATCACAAAGTGCTTCACAGCAGTTAAAAACATTAGAAGCAACCAGAGCCCACTCTTCCCACCACACATAAATACATATATAAAAGAAATACACACACACACACACACACACACACACACTTGGCAGGGCACAGATGCATTGAGTTGAGGAAAAGACCACCATTGGGGGCCATCCACAACACTGAGTGGGGTAACAGTCCATAGACACAGGGGGGCGCTGCCGAAGAGACCACCCTTGCCCCCCACCCCGTGGCAGACCAGACACAGCACCCAGTGTGGTGGCCTCATTTATGGTTGTTGTTGAGAGTGGATTTGTCTCGTCTTAAAATAAATGAGACAACTAATTTGCAAAATTGCAACATAATTTGTGGCCAGTTCAGGAGTTCGGCTATGTTTCCTCACTGTTCTCAGCGGGGCCTCCTGCTGGTGAAAACTGGTGATGTAGAAGGTTGTGGATTCGATCTGTACTCCTTCTTGATCTGCATCACATATCTGAGGTTGTCCGACATCTAACTGACATTTCCTCATCACATTTACATTACTTTGTCTTCACCTTCTTAAATTGTGTCTATATTTAAAATTGTACTCATTGGATTGTTTGTATGGAGAAAACTGTTCAGCAATTCTGCTTTTTCTTTGTGTGTTTGTACTTCTGTTCCGTTGTCATCAATGCTTTCTGATGGATTCTACCAGGACAACACTCAATGTGCAGCACAGGAAGCAGAGTAAGAAAAATTAAAATAAATGAAATAAAACCAAAGCAACATGGTGAAACACTCAAAGAATAAGAATTGATCTGAACAACTACGGGCTCTGATTTCAATGCGTGTTGTCATTTTGTGCCCTACGAAAATGACAACGCTTCTTTGTCTATTTTGTTTAACCTCGAGTGACTTCATGGAGGACATCTTATCGCACAAACTCCTATCAAGTCAGGACCCGATGGCCTGGTCGGGTGGCATGCTGTCATTTTTTTTGTTGGCCTCTCTGGGTGAATGCAGTGACAATATTCACACAAGAAATGGGTGAAATTAATGTGAAAATGGTGAATGAATTCACCATTTTTGTTGTGATTTTTTTTTTTTTTATCTTACTCCCTGTGTAACCACATCAAGACACCCTGTTAAACCATGAGCTCCCATTAGCTTCGTCCCCCTGTTTTTCTACATTAGACAAGTTGACTTCATTTGTGGCTGTTGTCGCATAATTAGCATTTCCACTGTTGACACTGTAGTTGTGATCATGTGACCTCTGGCGCCTCTGAGATTGGTTGGCTGGTGCTGTCAGTCGTCCCAGGATTGCTATCAGACAACCCCACACCCGACAAATGCAATGGTGATTCCCCTGATTCTGAACAGCTTATTTTGTGATACTCAACACATTTCAATAAACCCACACCAGTCAGTGTTTTGTCTATTTCCTTTTTTTATCGACACTGAATTTAGGTATGAAAGCCACACCCTGTGCTTGTGTCATTTCACTGATGAAGGTAACAAAACACTCTTCATCCTTGATGCCTCGACGAACCCGGATTCGTTTTTTCTTCCAGGGCAGCGCTCACAAACACCTCAGCGGTTGGAAGCTGAAAAATGTTTGCTCGTATATACGGCAGGAAACGTAAACGTGGAGCAGGTCACTGCACGTGAACACAACACGTGTGAGACTGGGAGGGAAAAACAAAACTAAGCAAAACTACACACACACAAACACAACGCTTATCTGCTCCTCTCTGAGGCCTCACGCATGGTAATGGCTCTATTTGCGTCTCTCTCTCTCACACACACACACACACACACACAACACAATTCACCAAGGTATCCGCAGTAATTATCAGGCTGTTAATGATTGCCGTGCATCAGCGGCGCTCCAGCCATTCATTACAAGAGCTTCTTTGGGCTCCTACTGGGCCCGTGAGACGGCTTATCACGCGCTGCACCGCTTGATGGGCTTAATGCAACCTATTTACCAACAAAAGTCTGCATGTGAACTTCCTCAAGACCCTCCCAGTTTGTGATGTGTGTTGATTTATGATTTTTTTTTTTCATCATTCCAAAGTCAAACACTTGGACGGGAGATGAGATGGATTGTCTGTTTTTTTTTTTTTTTGGATGCTGCTGTAGAAAAGTGCAATCAGTCTTTCAGGACCTGCAGGAGGGCAGCAGGCGGTCGCAGCTAATCCAAAGTCATGTTGCACAGAAGTCCAGTCTTGGGCTTATGTGAGGCAAGAGTGTAAACACAATATTACAATGTCAGACACACAAACCCTATCTTGACAGCCGCTGCCCTCTGGATTCAACACACACACACACACACACACACACACACACACACACACATGGCATGGCCCTGACCAGCCCTCAATCTATCCTGTCCACTTATACATTCCCGCTCTCTCCTGACGCTGACCCCTGTCACCACCGGCCGCCCGGCTCGCTGCCATCACACCGACGGGGTCGATAACGTCTTCGCACGTCGCAGCAGAGGAGCTGCTGTTCTGGTTCATCGCTGATAGTTGTCCCCTTGGAAACAGGGTGTGGCAGTACAGTTTTAGCTAATTTTAGCATTAATTTGGAGCATGCTACATGCTATGTGCATGTGTTTTCTGGAGCTGTGCTGTGTTAGCCCGTCTGGCTGTTGTGTGTCAAGTCAAGTCAAGTCAAGTTTTTTTTTTTTTGTATAGCACAATTCAACACGAGATAATTCAAAGTGCTTTACATGAAACATTTAAAACAGCAAAACAGTAATAAAATACAATACAATGAAATGGGAAAAAAGGCAATAGAATACACGATCGCAAGTAAGTAGAATTTTAATCTATGAGTAAACTACAGTGAACAGTAATGTTTTCAGTCCTGATTTAACGGCACTGACAGTTTGAGCCGACCTCAGATCTTCAGGAAGTTTGTTCCACAGATGAAGAGCATAATTACTGAATGATGCCTCACCTTGCTTCGTTCTTGTTCTTGGTACACACAACAAACCAGTCTCAGACAACCTAAGGGGTCTGGATGCTTCGTAAGGAACTAATAGATCAAGCATATATTTTGGTCCAACAGTAGCTTTGTAGACCAGCAGTAAGATTTTAAAGTCTATCTCTTGACTCACAGGAAGCCAGTGTAGTGATTCAATGACCTGTGTAATATGGTCCAGTTTCCTTGTGTTTGTGAGGACTCTGGAAGCAGCATTCTGGATCAGTTGCAGCTGCCTCATTGTTTTTTTTTTTTGTTAAGACCTGTAAAGGTCCCATTCCAATAATCTAATCAGCTGAAAATGAATGATGGAGGAACACGTGGTTGGAAATTGTGTTTGCAGCAGGGTGATCCTCTGCTACTTGATATGTCATCTTAGCTTTAAACTAGCAGCGCTTGCAAGTTGAGCTCCAGTCATGACGGAAAGTGTTTTTTTTTTTTTTTTTAAATTGCAAGTTCGATTCGCAGCAGGATGAGCTGGGGTCATGTGTCTGAGTGGAGGTGCTGTCTTGTGCGAGGCAGCCAACACCTGAGCAAGTCTAACACAGGGTTCTGCAACCTTCCCCACTCAAAAAGCCATTTGGACTCGTTTCGTCCAGAAAAGAACACGATGGGAGCCACAAAGTCCTTTATGACATTTAAAAATGAAATAAAACGGCATATAACGTTATTATTATTATTATTATTTATTATTTTTATTTATTTATTTTTTGCCTTTATGCTATGTATAAACGGCAACATTCACAATCAAAAGTGCCATCTTGCCCCATCTGCCATCAAATAACATTCACCTGTAGCTGGGGGGCGTTACCTTCTCATTAAGAGGGTGACGGAGACCTGAGGCTGTGGGGATTTTTTTGCACCTGTCTCTTTCTTGGCGTGAGTTCGGGGAGAAAGCCAATGCAGATGTTATTTGACAGTCCGGTGATTGACCGGACACGTTACTATATCTGACGATCTAGGTCGCAACATGCGGCAGGGTTACTACAGCGCAATTTGCGCTTCTGACTCAGGAAGTGAGTAACTCGAAGCAGAGGTTCAACTTTGTCGCCTATCCACCCCGTCTTTTTGCGTGCGTTCTTTGCCGTCTTTTACGTGCTATGTTAGCGAGCTGCTACCTTAGTAAATACACCCCAGCTCCAAGTCTTCTTCTTCTTCTTCCGCCTACAGTGAGGAACCCCCCCGCACCCACCAACGCGAGCCGCAGGTTGCCGTTGTCTAGCAGAACAACAAGTAGTGAGTTCATCCATTTTGTCAAATTTTTTGTGAGCTTGGCAGTGTTGGCCGCCGAGCCCTCCACTGTCGTGTTGCCTTGTTTTGGTGCTAGGGTTGCCACCTCCTACAAAGTGAAGTGCGTCCCGTATCAGTTCATTACGGGACAGGTTTTTTAGTTGCCAAATATGGGACAATCACGTATTTTACGGGAGGGTTGGCAACCCTATCGAGACCACAGACGGAAATCAAATGAGGTTTTGTCATTTTCCCTAAAAAAAAAACAAAAAACGGGACAAATTGTGTCCCGGGTGAGATTTTATTTTTCCCGGGACAGGTGGTGAAAAAAGAGAACAATTCTGGGAAAAACGGGACAGGTGGCAACCCTGTTTGGTGCACACTTTGACCTCCTAGCCAAAGCTGCTTCCCCTTCTTGCTTGTTTGTCTTTCAGTGGCTGCCGTGCCAAAACTGCTGCACTGTGCGTTTATTTTTTATATATTCTTTTTACATATCATTTTTGAAACATGTCTTGAGGTGGCTGCACTAAAATACATTGGCCCTGTCACAGTAACAACTGCTGCCGCTGCTGTTTATCTAGGTTACACTCTGTCGACTCCAAGTAGCACTGACACTCACTTGCAGCATTTCTGGCTTTGTTTTAAGATTCTGGAGGATTGAAAGTTTCAAATTGGAAAAAAAAAAAAGGTTCATTATCTCAGACCTCCTTTTGCAGTCGACTTGTAAGGAGCAGTAACAAAGACTGATGGTGAAGCAACTTGCTCAGAGCTGCTGGCTTTTAGAGAAAAATGATGCCGGAACAGTGATTAACCTTGTTCACTGTAGTTGTTGTTCTTGTTGGACTTGGGCAGGCCAATTTCTAAAAAGCTCCATCACTGTGATCCCAGATCTATGTTTCTGATAGTTTTTTTTTCTTTATCTTTGCCTCTTTGTTGTTGCCATGTGTTGAATCTGTGCGGTTGGCATGATATGCTTGGGTTCTTGTGCCAGTTGGTTGTCTCGCTACGAACTGTAGAAATGGTTACAATGCACTGAATCCAGGAGGAGTTATGTTCTATTGATGTTGTCATAGATTGTGTTCCAAGTTGCGTATTTCACAGATAGTGTTGTGCAGGAAATGGAACTTGATACTGCAGTGTGTGCTTGGCCTCTTTCAAACACCATGAAAGTGGGATTTTTTTGGCATATTTTTTGGATCCTAACTTTGTCTTGCATAGTGTATTCAACATTGAGCTGACAAACTGTCCTTCATCTGTGTTCTTTGCTTTGACCTCCTGATCATCCTCCCTATTCAGCCCTTGATGGTGTTTTCAAGGTGGTTGTGTCCTTCTCTCGTGTCATTGCTGTTGTTCCCTCCGAGCTCGTGCCAGAATTTGTGCCACCATTCAATCAACCTTGGTGTGAATTGAACTGGATAAACCCTGACTGGTGTTTGTTGCCTCGGCTCAGGTGTGCGTGTGTGTGCTGTATTTTTTGTTGTTGTTTTTTTTTGCTAAAGGTAAGTGGCCTTTTGTTTATTCTTCTAAGTTTGTTGGCTGACAGCTCTGCCTCAAGTATTAATATACTCGGGGTGGCAGCTGTGACTTGTTTAAAGTTTGTCTAAAAGTTGCTGCTGATCGAGTCATGGTGCTTGGCTGGAAAAATGGAAAAATGTTTTTTGCTGTGCTGCACTGACTCTTGTCTTGCACTCTTGCTTTGTCACTGTAATTAATGTGTGATGTTGACTTCCACGATAAGCTACAAAATCAGATCTTAAAATCAAAATCAAACCTGGCCGTGGCTGGGAACTCAAGCGCAAGTTCATTGCTTTTAAAATTTGCCAGGTTGTGTTTTTGCAATTCTCAGATGAACCAACAAAAGGTAAGATCCTTATTATTATTATTATTATTATTATTATTATTATTATTATTTATCTCTCTGTAATTTGGCGTCCTGTTTGCTTTGCTCTGCCATTAATGTGAAAAAGTGTATAATTTCTCTTTTATTGTTTTCTTTTTCATTCCTCTTCGTTTGTTTGAAATGGTATAAATAAGATGCTTTTGTCCAGTTACTATTTGAACAGACCTGAATAAATCGGAATTTGGAAGTGGAATTAAAACTTTACTCTGTAGAGCAAATATTTGTGTTTTTTTTTTTAACCTCAGGTGGAGCAGATAGCAATGTTTTCTTTCTTTCCAGTTTGTGGGAAATGCATGTTTTTTCCTCTGTATCCTGCAAACACCTGAGGTGGCTTCCAGAGGTGTTTGTTGTTGTTGCCGAGATTGTTCTCAGTGAAAAGCCAACTGAAGCACATTGGTTCATCTCAAAATTAGTTTTTATTTTCTGGAAGAGCAAGAAAGACTCTTTTCAATTAAATTCTATTTGTGATAATCACACATATTTTTTCCACCCACGGTGCCTTTATTGTACACATCGCTTGCGAGGCCTTAAATGACTGAAGCTCTGCTGCACAAATGTGAAATTTACCATTTGCATGGACGACCACGACGTTGTGTGTCAACCCGACAGAACAGAGCCTGAATAATTCTGCCTTTGTCTGCACTGTTTGTCCTTGTGAGGTGAAGTGTAGAATATAGAAATACTGAACTCTTAAGAAATCAAGCTATTTGCGGTTTTGCTTATGTTTTGTGTCTGTGGTGCTCGAGTAGTTTGTCAACGGACTTCCAGTTTCACAATTTAACCCCTTGACAAGCGATTCATGTGTGTTCAGGTTTGAAAAGTTGTTCCGGGGCACTTCAGCTATTCTTTTGACAAGTTTTCCCATTTGGTGTCGACAGTAGATGAAAACCAGCCTCTTTACTAACTCGTGTGTGTGTGTGTGTGTGTGTGTGTGTGTGTGTGTGTGTGTGTGTGTGTGTGTGTGTGTGTGTGTGTGTGTGTGTGTGTGTGTGTGTGTGTGTGTGTGTGTGTGTGTGTGTGTGTGTGTGTGTGTGTGTGTGTGTGTGTGTGTGTGTTTTAATACCAACGTCCGTGAATGTGCAGTGTCCCTTTTCAAATAATTACATATTGATTGCATTTGCTGTAGCCTCAACGCTATTGTTGAAGATTGTTGAAGGCCAGGTGAGAAGAAGCAAATGATGAAAATCGTCATATCCATTTTTGATAAAATTCTGACTTAAATCAGCAGTATTGCCGCAGGAGTGTCGCTAAATCTAGTCGCTAAATCTCCAGGGTGTGTCCGAGTTTGCAGCGAGGCCGTGCACAAGGTGTCAGCCGGGTGACTGTCAGGTTAATTCCTGGTGGAAGAGTGTCGTGTACCCAGCACAAGGTTCCGGAGCTTATTCAGCACAGCAGTGCAACACACTCGGCACGACACACGCGCCCTGGCAAGCGAATACATTTTTATTAGTGGTGTCAGGCTGTTTTAAAGCACCGCACCATGCAAATGATGAATTCTTCCCCGGGTGTATTTTCTTGCTGACAGGTTGGAGGAAAGCATCGCTATGTGGATTTTCTCCCCCTTCCAATCCTGCTTGTAGCCCCAGAAATGTTTCTTTTTTTCCGCTCTCATTTGTGCCGTAGCTAAAAGAAAAAAGTTTTTATTTTGCGGGGGTTTTTCTGCTGGCGGGAGCGAAGGAGGAATCCATGAAGACGCAGCCGTTTGAGGGGGGGGGAAAGTGACACAAGCGCTGACCGTTGGATTTCAATCAGGCGGCAACAAACCTCCACTTGTTGCTCGCCACTTTGAGGACGTCTGGTCTGTGTGGGATTGGAAAGAGAACGGCGGGCGGCGGGGGGACCACCTTAATGGTCGCCAGAGTAAAAAGAAATGGCTGGAGCACTCTTCTATTACTTATGTTTTTCTCCGCTCTCACCCCCTCCTCCCCTCCTCCATCCCTTCCTAATGGGATATGCCTCGCACTGAACAATAGTTCCATTAAACGCCAAGTCAGAAACAAGGAGTTGAACAGCTAGGCCCCTCTCAGGCTGCCAGGGCTGAGCCTGAAAGATGGAACTTTGGCTGCTTGAGATTAAAAGCCCACAGCAGCAGATGGAAGTGTGGAAGAATGGAAGGAGAGGGAGGTGAAGGAGGGGGTGGGTTGGGGGTTACAGGAGCGAGACAGAGGTGGCAGGCAGTCAAAGTGGCAGTTGCACTGTAAATAAGATCTCCCCACAGGGCGCTTAGCTCGGGACTGCCTTTGTCTGGCCCTTAATGGCTTACAGGGCTGAGAGAGACAGATTAGAGCAAAACTGCAGGGACACAGAAATATGGGCTTTGTCTACAGCTGGGATTTATCTCCCACCCCGAGTCTGAACCGGCTCTCCCTCGTGGGCTTTCCGCTGTGACGACCTGTAAAATCTCGACCGCGCCTCGCTCCCTTCCAGCGCCTGAGTTTTAGCCATTTCATCTCCAAGCCATCGCTCCATCGCTGCGGCCGCCCGACACGTCTCTTGCAAATGGCTGGAGTCTGAACTGCAGACTACCAGTGGCCACCGCGAGCCACTGCTAGTCACTGCTAGCCACTGCTAGTCACCGCTAGCCACTGCTAGCCGCCGCTAGTCACCGCTGGCCACTGCTAGCCGCCACTAGTCACTGCTGGCCACTGCTAGCCACTGCTAGCCACTGCTGCCTCCGGCACAACTGATGGACAGTTTCCATTTTTATGAACTTTTTTTCTGTGTGGAAACTTCATGAGGATGTTTAATTTTTCTTTCTTTCTTTCTTTCTTTTTACTTTCCTTGCTGAAGAGCAGAGTTGCGCGGCACGAGCCGGGCTCATTAATCAAAGCGCAGCCTAAAGGGAAAACATAGTAGGCTACATTAATTTTCACAGCAGAGTGGTTGAGGGGAAATGATTAATACATTACCGCGAGGAAACAGGTTAAGAAGCCCTGATTACTGTCACAGTAGAGATCAGTATTTTTCAGTGTCGGGTTTTGTGTGTGTGTGTGTGTTGTTGTTGTTGTTCACTGTTTAGGGCTGTAAAATCTGATCTGCCGCAGCAGAGCAGTGCTGAGACACGCACATGTGCCAAAGATGGGATAAATAACGCTTTCCTAAAAATACACACAGCCAGACAGAGTGGAACCGCAAGGTTGGGGTGGTGGGAGGGGGGCTGCTGGCGCTGGGAATTTACATAATACTGCGTGCATTTAAAATCAGGTGTCGTTAATAATGAGCACTTGTGTTTGAAGGAGCTCTTCATTAGTGTGAATGAGCATGTGATTGCCCGCACTTTGATGTGACTTCACACGGCAAAAAAAGGGAAAGGAATAATAATAAAAAAAAGCGGGTAGCTAATGAAGCTCTGGGAAAGAGAAAAAAAAAGAAATACGACTGGCGAGTTCAGCGAGTGTCAGCGCTTCTTTAGACATTATAAAGTTAACAAGAGACACCGCGTCCTGTTTGATGTGACGCACCCAAGTTTAAAGGGAGCGTTTGATACGGCGCTGAGCAGGGGAAGAAAAAAATAAAACACAATAAAAAAAAAAAAAAAATTCAACGTACATCCACTTGCACTTGAAAGCTGACCCAGACCTGCACGCTGCATCGCTGAGACCAGCCACTGCTTTCAACCAACACTGACCTTTCCCCAACCCCCGAAACATCAAGCCTGGGAAAAATAAAAAATAAAAAATGAAACTTGAGATGTGGCACTGTGCACATGCAGAACCATAGAGTAGCACTTTTCCAGGCAGTGCAGATGGACAGAAAAGCAGTCAAACCAATGGAGATGTGGCTCATAAAGCCTCCTGACATACAGACATTGTTGTTTGGTTGTTATTCTGTTAATATCCCAATCAACTCTTGTTTGCAGTGAAGGTTTGAAGCTCAAACACTATATATGGCGAACACACACATTACTTGCAGTATTCTCGCAGCAGCAGCAGCAGCCGCATGGACACCTGTGTGTTTTGATGGCAGCATGCTAATTAGCTGCTGCACGAGCGGATGTGCCTCCCGAAAAGAGAGGATAGCCTAATTAATTTTCAGATTCGGGCTTTGATGTGTCTAATTGCTCTAAGCTTCCCAACTTCATTAGTCAGCGAGCTCCCTCCACGGACGGCGGCGCCGGGTCCCTGCGGTTACCGAGCAGAGGCTTTTACCTGCGTATTTATAGGCCTTGTTATTATTAGATGCACAATCGCTGCTGTTGTATCGCGGCGCCAACCTGAAACTAAAAGGATCTTCCAGGTTTTGTTTTTTGCTTGTTCTTTTTCCCCAGTATATGAGCAGCAAGGACGGAATCGGAGGAACCAAGTGTCTGGGTGAAGACTGTGCTGACTGCACGCATTCAGAGGGGTTTTAGTTCTGGGTCCAGTGACTGAATGTTGACAGACATTAGGGCTGGGCGGTATACCGGTTCGTACCGAAAAACGGTCTTTATTTTCGTTATGATATGAATTTTTCATATACCGCTGTACCGGTGAATAGCCCAAACAACGTCCGGGACGTGCGCGGCGGGAAAGTGTTTCAGCGGGGACCCATTTCACTGCTGCACACCAACAGCACAGCGTGTGCACAGGAAAGTTTTGAGCCGAGAATGGCTGACGGCGAGAGCTCTCAAAGAATTAATACCAAAAAGAGGAGCCACGTGCGTGGTTTGGAAGTTCTTCGTCTTTAAAAGGTCGGACGTGGACCAAACAACTTTTGCAAATGCTGTCGAGTAAAAGTGGTAGCCGGTGGTGGTAACACTAGAAATTTGCTTCACCAAGTTAGCCGAAAACACGTTTTACCAGGAATGTAGTAATCTGAGATCCGCACCCTCCACATCCACAGCTCAATCTGCAAGTAGCAGTCAGACGTCCATTCAAGACGCGTTCGCTAAATGGACTGCATATGAGAAAATTCTTAAGCAACATAATTACTGGAAGTTGAAAACTATTTATTGTTCATTTGTTAAGATATTGTGTAGCTCAATTGAATGGAGGGTCAGTTGCAAAGTCTATTTTGACTGCAACCATTGTCATTCTAATTACTGCCACCCTGCTGGCAACCATACTTTTAAGAGGTCATGCTTTTACCTATGGATGGACATGAAAAAAAAACACGATACAGCCCTTATGACAGTAAAATGGGCTATTTAAAGCCAATCAACTGCAGTAATTATTTTCTCATTCGAAGAAAAAGTGTGGAAGAACACTCTTGGATGAAAAAAAACACCGTCAAATACCATGGAACTGATGTGATTTTTAAAAAAAACGTGATTTGAAAATGTAGCCATACCGCCCAGTCCTAACAGACATACTGCCTAGTTTTGATGAACTGAATTAGTTTAGAGTCACTCACCAAAGATTGAGATTGGGCATTTGAGTTCAGTTGAATAGCTCCACTCAAATGACTTGGAGCCTCTTAGGGATTTGCTCATTTTGAGTTTGGAAGGGCCACACTGAGCCGGAGAGTGATTCGTTCGTTCACAGCTCTCTTCACAGGGAGGGAAAGAATGCTTGGCTGGAAGCAGAAACCAGAGCAAATGGCTGATACAGACAATAACTTGCTACATAGATGCAGTGAGAATAGCTGTCTTGTTTCTTTTTTTTTTAGTTAGCTGTGAGGTCTGTGACTGAGTCAGGACTCACACTAAACTAATACAACTCGTTAGAAGATTTAACCACAACCCCTCCCAGATGAAATGTCAAGCTGTGGTTGACTTGGATAGTTTTATTGTTAATATTGTATTACAGTAGAGCGTCTGGCTGCAGCAATCTGAAGCTAGTTGATTTTTGAAGGATGCCAACGTGCACAATGAAGGCCGTTCTGCTCGGCGCCAGATGTTGCTTGAATTGATAAAAGCGCAGGGATGTTGTGCCAAAATCCTCTGATTGGCTTTTGGTTACCATCACTAGCTGTCGGTGCGCACCTCCTCAGTACACCTGAGGGTCAGCTTCATTAAAGTGACCCTCGTGAAGCTCATTTTAACCCCCCACCCCTCCGCCGCCCATCCTCCTCCTCAGCACGTTTAGCACCTTTTTGAAAAGTCCAAGACAATGATTGAACTCATCAATTTACCTGTGTGAGCGCGTGGAGTCATTTTCCCACAAAAGAGATAAATAATTGCCTTCTGGCTTCTGCTCGTACCACTGGCATTATCATATTTTTTTCTTAAATAAATGTGTTTTGCCGAGACTCAGCACCGAGGATTATTGTTCTTTTTGTAGTTATTCAGCAAATATTATTGCCTCTGCAGAAAACATTCTTCTCATTTACATGGGATAATAAAGAGACTATTTTTTTCTCCACCCCAACACTGTCCTAGAGGCAGAAGCGGCTCGTGTGAACACACAAACAGCAATACAACCTACATGCTCCATATTCATTCTGTCGTGAGCCTGCATTTTTTTGTGTTTGTAACGAGCAAGACGGCCGCGGAAAAAAAGAAGAAAAAAAAAGTTCCTTTTCCCCCTGCAGCGATCTCACGTCTTGATTGAAAACTAAGTTGCCTCTTAAGGGCCACCAACATTGTTGGAAAGTCATTATAGGCAGTGTCTTGGCGAAATGGGATCACTTCTCTCCAGCCACGCAACACATTAAAGGCCTTTTTGTTGCGTGCGAGCAATCCATTATTCAGTCTTATTTTGATGCATTGCATTGTCCAGGACCCCACGTTTTAATTGAATGGAAAATAAATTCACCCGTTCATCAGCCCAAAGATTTGCTTGGAACAACCTACAAACAACATATGCTTGTTGGTCATGTGCCTGATATTAGCAGGTGAACACAATATTTAAATACTTCAAATGATTATGTTCAACACAAAAACAAAACCCAAACGACAAACCTATTTAAACAGGTGACAATCTTGCACCTGATGGTGCTATCCAGCTAGCTGTAGTTCACAAATGAACTTGTGCTTCTGCAGGATTTAAAAGAAACGCGACTTCTCACACAGAAACTCCCTGGCGGTGGGACAGTGTTTGAGGATAAATGTTTCACCCTACACTCCGAGAGCCCAATGTGATGAATTTGGGCGTGGCCGCTTGGTGTGCCAGGCTCTGGCTATCATTCGCCTGATCAGCTGTGCGACAGGACGGGTGACGTGCCGCACGAGACTGACAGGAATCTGGCATCCAGCAGAGTCAAATGTATGCGAGCGCTGGCAGCCTCCCTCGGTTCAGCTCACTGCACAGAGCGTCTGCTCGCTAGCATATTTACATTCCAGAACACCGGCAGTCATTAATTAAAGAGGAGACCAAAGTTCTCCTCCAGGGTTATGTCGGGGCCGATTCGCCCCACTAAACCATTTCCATTTGCCCTTGGCTTTCTAGGTGAAGCGGAATGAGGCGGAATCTCCATATTGCATTTGTTCTTGTCAACCTATGGGCAAACGTTCAAACAGCTCCGTCATATATTTGCATGGTAATTCAGCAAGGCCCCGGCGCGGAGCACTTCCTACTTTCCATTGAGATGACAATGAACCGCAGAGATGAGCCTAAAAGCCTCTGTGTCTCTATAAGCGCTTTGTTTTTTTCATTTTTTTTCCGTTTGATTTTTCTTTTTCCATCTGCCGCCTCGTTCGAGCCGGCTCAGTTTTGTCTTATTACCTTTGTACATGATGCAAATGGTCCGGGTGCTCATGCGTGTGTGTGTCTGTCTGCGCGCCCTGGGGAAAGATGTGTTAGCGGCAGCGACAGTGACATGCTCGCGACTAAACTACACCGGAGTTGCACAAATTGTGTGCGACAAGGTGCAGACAGAGAGTGGTTGGCAGGAAGCACCCGTGCGAGGGAGGTAGCACAGAGCTACCTAGAAAAGGACAAAAAAAGTTCCAAACATTTTAAAGCATTGAAATCATTTTTAACACGCCTGAGCAGACGCACGAAAACCGTTAAAAGGAGAAAAGCCAAAAAAAAATAAATATATATATCTGCCCTCAGATTTCAACTGAGTTATCTGGTGATGGGTGCCTCCCTCATATGAATACCTGCATCCAAAGACAAACTAACTAACTAAATATCAGTGATAAAATGTTCCTTTAGAGCACAGTGTGTTTCTGAGGTTCTCCAATTTCAGCAATAAGCCACTCCAGTCTAAGACCAGGCTCTGTGAAAGCAAACAATTATGCGAAAAGGTGGCAAAAATAATACCAAAAGTGTAATCGTTGAAAATGAAACGGCCCTCAAAGTTCATCACGTTTGTGCAGAGTCACAAATTGTGAAAAATGTTTAATTTCCAACTCATTTCCTGGAAATCGCAACTAATCAATCCGCGGTAAGTAGCGGCTGCGAGCTCCTGCTGGATCCTCAGCGTTTCTATGGCTACATTGTCAGCAACACCGGAGCAGTGCGATGATTAGCATTCTGCTGCTTCCTCTCTGTCGCGTTCTCACAACTATCGCGCTCAAACCCGCCTCACCTTAAGAAAGGAAAAAAAAAAGCTGTGCACGAATCGCACTGTTTTGTCCCGGCCGCGCGAGGCACATTCACAACAAATAAGAAAATCACACCCTGTGCAAAGAACCTCATGAATGTGTAATTGTGGGAGCCGGGTTCCCTTTGTGGCTGATGTGTGATGCGATGTTCGCCTCGTTAAGCATTCTAAACAGCGAGCCGTGGTCTTGTGCACATGTGCCACTCGCAGTGTTATCTAATAACGGGCAGACAAACGGAACACTGGCTCCTATTTTACAAACATGAGGCAAAGGTTGTAATTAACATGCAACATCCAACTGGCAACTGGCAATTGCCTTTCTTCCGCAAGTGCGTCGCCGCCCTCGTTGATGAATCAATTTTGTGCACACAACCACTGATCGCAGGAGCGTAACGTCGCCGCGTGCGCCCTCAAGAATTCCAACAACCTTTGACATCTAGTTGAGGCGCATCTTCAACGTGTCCCAAAGATGCAACTGTCAAGCCAGTGAACTTTTTGACTTTTTGTTTCATCTTTTGGTCAGTCCTGAAGTCTTTAGCAGAATGAAGAGCACTCTCTTGCCAAAACACTACAGGTAGCTGCATTTTCATTACAGTTTTTCACAAAATAAAAGTGAAGGGATATTTCTAAAATTTCAACAAAGCACACTTGCGATTTGCAGTTGTTTCCATTGAATGGTGTAATACTCGTAAAATCTCTGAGGATGAGATTTTACAAGAATTACGTTTGCTTTTGTTAGTTTAAGTTTGTTTGTTGTCAAGAATGGTTGTTATATTTTTCTCTTTGATTGCTTGTAAAAAATATTCCGTATCCTCCTTTGTCAAAGTTTATTATATTTTGTGCCCGTCATCTTGTATTTCTTGTCGGCAGCAGTTAAATGAGGTTCGTCTTTGAGGAGAGGTAACAAACATCTGAAGGGGCTGATATGACACTTTGGGTAATGTTGTAGTTTTGTAGTGTTAAAATAAATGGTACTGAAGCAAGCAACATCTAATTGTCTCTCTGCATGGTCTCTAACCGTGGGTGTGACTGTCTTGACACCGAGGGTCTTGGGGTCGATTCCCAACTAGGTCACTCCACCGATCCAGCATCAGAGGACCTTTGGTGTGTCTCCTGGTGCCCCTTAGCCTGGACAAAATCCTAGATTTGTGTCACGACGAGGATCCGATGTGAAAAAACAAACAAAAAACATTGTCAAACTAAACAAGCAAATTAATTCCAACGGAACAACAGGAAGGATTTGCTTTTGCTGTTTGGGTGAAACGGCATCAAACGTGTGTATCACGATGCTCTTGTGGACATGAGATGGTTCTCCTTCTTCTCTGCCACAGTACAGCAGAGTGCAGTGATGAGGGTAAGCACAGCTCCCGTTGATCCATGTCGCTCCCCATCAGTCCAAGTGGTGGATGAATGCTTCAGTTGACCGGGCGTCTGTGACATTGTGGATGCTCCATTGAGACGTGTTGTTGCATCTCCATAATTTTGCTTTGTTGTATTGGTCAAATACAGATTCATACATACATGCATACATTGCTTGCATGAAGAGTTTGGTGTGATTATTGATCAGGTTGTTGAAGGTGAGGGAGCAAATTAATTGCATTATCTTCTGAGGTTTGGGATGTGCAAAGTTCTTCTTTCCTAAAGGCTGCTGGAGTTTGAATTGTAGCGTTTTCTATAGAAAGCTGGTTCTTTTTTCCATTTCCAGTGCCTTCAGTTCCACAGCCTCTGCCAGCCTGTTGTCTCAGATTCCTTCAGAATGTGAGACTCAGACCTATTTGTCCTGCCTGTGTTTCTTTCGCAGGTTGCGCCATGAGAAGAGAAGATTAAAGCGTATGACATTTCCCCTCGCACAATCTGACCTTTTTTTTTTAATTTATTTTTTTTACAGAGGCATGTTTGAAGAGGAGCCACTTATGTCTTTGCCTGATGAATGAACAAGCGTTGTGTTATTTCAGCGAGGTGCAAATTGAACACGGTTTAATTGTCGGGCGACCCCAGACTCCGCCGGTCACTGGACAATAGTTTAATGGCTCATGTTGTGATCGAGGCGGCCAAGCTCCAAGCAGCACACCGTCGCTGTAGTTTTAATAACCAAACTTAAAGTCAGCTTGAGGCGGCACAATAGTTGTCTGTGGCTTCAAGGAGTCTGTTTTTCATTGGTGTTTTTCCATCCAATTATTATTTTCTCTTGATTAAAAAAATTGTTATCCAGCAGCCTTAAGGTTGACAGGGTGGCCTAAAGCTGTTTTATTTTTAAGTAGCTGTACAGGGACTGAACACTTATAAGATAAAAAATAAAGTAAAAAGACATTGAAAAAAACAATAACACTTTCCTAGCTAAAATCTGTCTGTCTGTACACCTGTCAGTCTGTGAAACGTGATCCTGCCATTTGTGAACCTGCAGCTCGACCACGCCCCCTTCATTCCTCACTGACACTGGCAGGATAATGAGCCTAACAAGGCTTTTTTTTTCTCCAAGACGTATTTTTGTTCATGTCTGTGGCAGGGAATCTAATTTGGAAGTAATAATACTTCCCTCCTGCTTTCGCAAACAGCCCGGACTAGAAAATAAAAACTCACTTGACAGTTTAAAAAAGACTCGCAGATGCCGTATTTGTTTTGCGTCTTTTTGTTTTTTAAGTCTTGCGATAATTCTTTTTACATCTCATAACTGAGGATTGCAGAGGGAAAAAACACACCGACACGCATCATTAAGAGGGAGGGAAAAAAACTATCTTCAACATTTCGTCCTCATTATTTTGACATAATTGGAAGAAGAAGTGGGAGTAGCAGCAGTGGTTGAAAATGGAGGCCAGGTTATTCGCAGTTCCGTCCATCAGTGGGAAACGTGGCAACGCCTCCGTGTTCCTCATCACTCGGCTCTTCACAGATCAACTCCTTCCGCAGGTCGCCAAAGGCTAAATTCCGGATTTAGACGCCTGAAAACAATGATTACAAGTACACGTTTCTATTTTTTTTTCTTACTTTTGCTGCGAGTTCAAAACAAGTCAGACGGAGACCTTGGAGCAGAGCGCCTTGGCGATGGGCCCACCGGCACCACCAGAGTGGTCCATACCACAGCTGTTCCTAATCCATCCTACTGTCCCCGGAAGGAAATAATTCCACCTGTTGCCAATACAATGAAAGACGTGCTCTACTGCTTGAACAGAATAAGTAGTATTTTTCTTCTTCTCCCCCTAATAAGTGTATAACTCACCAAAGACTCACTTTATATTGGCCCAAGATGGGATTCTTTCCCTCTGTTTAACTCCTGAAGGGTTTTGTAGGATCAAAAAAATGTCACCGGAGCCTTAAGTGACAGTTTTCAGCTGCAAATATTCCATGAACCATATTTCAATTTTGGATGAATTATCCCTTTAGCTTGTAGAAGTTCCTGATATTGTCACCTGAGCTATGTTGGCGGAGCCTTTCAACAAAGTCGGTGCTAATGTGTTGTTAATTAGGTTTCTTTGAGCCGCTGCCTTCTCCTCTCAGCTGCTCTCATCAGGGCTGGCCACTGCCAATCATCTGCCTCCATCTTACCATGTCCTCTACTAACTCTTGTCTCACATGAACAAACTACATTACCTCCATACATTTCCTCTGCTCCTCTTTCGGGCGTCCTCCTGCCTTCTTCTGTACACTGTCCGTCCTCCTGACACGTCCAAACCATCTCAGGAAGCCTCTCTGGCTTTATCTCCAAAACATCTACCCTGCCCTGTCCTTCTGATGTCCTCATTCCTGATCCTGTCCATCCTGGTTCACATTTTTTATTCATTTTACTCTTGAATATTTGTTTTGATTCCTGACACTATTTTGTGATAATGGTGCCATACGCGTTCTTGGCTTTGTACAGACAAGGATGTGAATATAATCTCATGAACATGCATTCTTAAAAAGTCGCCTCTAGCAAAACTACTGGTTGAGTTTTGAATTTCCATCGCTGTCAAATATTCCAGAGGCGTCTTTGGTGCAATCTGAATGAATTTTTAGACTTGGGCTGTTGTTTTGCTGCTCCATGTTTAAAATAAAGCACCGCTGCATGTAAATGTTCACAATAAACGGTGCAGGTAACCTTGCCAGGTGGAAATGTATAAAGAAAAAAAAAATACACATCTCTGTCAAGTAGGAGTCATAGAAGCAGAAAATATTCCATGGACGTAACCAAACCATCTTTATTCCACCTCTCTAAAGCCTGCAGAGCTGACAGACAGAAAGGGGAAAAAAGTTCCAAAATGTTACAGAGCATGAAAGATTGTGAGCTTAAGGATATTGACACATTTTAATGCGTCTGTGTTTCTCCCAGTCAAGCAGGTATTATCTGCATTGTTGCGCACCGCATTTTTCCTTTCTTTCTTTCTTTCTTTTGGAAAAAAAAGTCTGTGTAGTCGATATGAGTGCCTTGTCCACCATCTGAATAATGGATGAGAGTGCGAAAGGTGAAGTGGGAGTGGGTGTATTCATGCATGGTGTGCTCCGCAGGACTGGAAAACACAGGGATAACAACCAGGCACACCCCGTCCGCCCACCCACCACACACACACACATACACTAAAAGGCATTGACTAGAAATACATGCACGGTATTTGCATTGTAATTTTCACAGGTGAGAAATTTCGAGCACTTTGAATTTGCAGCACTGGAGCTGAAGGAGCAGATGTTTTCTCTACGCACACTGGATGCTGGCGTGACTTGTGGTGACAAAAGACTCCTGCCAGTCCTTCCAAGCACAGAGGTCAACATCCCCCTGTGAAATTCTACAAGTGTATCCAGTGCATCATCAGAGGTTCTGTTTTGTTTTATACTCTCATTCCATCCAGTGACGACAACAAAAAAATTACTTTGGAGTCTGAAATCAAATAATGAAAAGGAAATTTAGAATATAATTTTTTTTTCTAGACATTTGGATGACGCCAGACAAACAATATTGGAGACTTTGTCTTTTTCCCTCAACATTTCTGCCCATCTGGAACAACAGCAACAACAACAACATCCTTCCGTGGCACTTTTTGCAAAAATTGCCAGTGCCGGAAAAATTCTGAGAAGTACAGGGCAAGATGTAAACACTGTTATTGTACCATGGACGGAAGGAAGAGGTCACTTGTCAAATAATTCAGAGGGGAGACATTGTGCAGAAGGGGGCTTGATAATGGAGAGAGATGACATTGAGGCGGAGAGAAAACGAGTGGTTTGACAAGTAATGTGCAGTGAGGTTACACTACCCAGAAGTCCTCAGGCTTAAATCAAAGCACCCTTCAGACTCCAAGTCCATCAGTGTGCTTTTCATCTCTCTGTCAGCAAGTGGAAAGCAGACAATGCTTTTACACTTGCATCGGATACATGAGGGACTTCATGTGGGAAAACAAATGAAAGGAAAGCAGGATTCCCCTCTCAACATACAGAAACATAAAAGCTACACTAAAGGTTGAATAATTCAGTACCACACAGGAGCTGGAGCTATAGTAAAGTAGCATAATAGGTTCATGTACTGGCTAAATAGTTGTTCCATAATGCTGCCACACACATACCATTAAGAATTGGTTTAATGCTGTTTGTGTGCTATTTCTGAACATAACCTATCTTATGACATATCTTTGGTTTCTGTCACTTTTCCTCAATGGGACATTTCTTGGTTGGGTGTTTGCTTTTCTATCAGCAGATTTACGAGGATTTCCACACACACAGAATCAGGCACAAGGCCAGTACAAACAGAACATACACCATATGTAGATGCTGTGTTGTCTTGAATGGCTGATATGTAGGTAGCTAGGTAGTTAACCAGTTATCTGATTAGTTAGGACGCTTGGTATGAAGCTAGTTAGTTACAGAGTAAGGTAACTCGATGGTCCTCTAGGCATTCAGCTAGGAAGGCTATTTGAATGGTAGATTTATTCTCAGTGAGGAAAATAAAATGGAGACCCCCCCCAAAAAAAAAAAAAAAGAAAAAGAAGAAATCCACACAACATTCAACATTCACCATTAAGGTAATTACACACCAGATGTGTCACGAATAAACAACAGGAAAGTGCAGATATTCATGGATCATTCATTTTGAACCAAAACTATTCAGACTGGTGCCATTTTGCATCATTACAGCCGAGGTTTCGCCACTGAAAAGTCTCTGCGGCAGCGCGGAAATAACTGTAGGCAGCAATCATGGTGAGTGACGGAGTCGTCCCTGATCTCCAGCAGTGACAAAGAACTTGTCGTCAACAAAACGGAGATTCGCCCCCACATACAAGAACTCAAATGACATCACGGTTGTTCTGAACGTAGGTTCAGACATTGGTGGGACAATACAAGGAGCTTTTGCCACATCTGAGGAAGGAGGAAGAAAAATCACCAGGATCATGTTGACCCTCAACGATGGTTGGAATTTTGTCTTGGGTAAATTGTGGAAGTAGTACTTTCACTAAAAGTTAGTCTTTACCTGTAGTTGGAAGGAAGGAGGATAAGGTTATGGGAGTGTTGGTGCTCTTGGGGCTACACCATTGTAGGTGTCTGAAGTAAGGATGAGACGATACGGTACATACACATAGTTTAAATGGCAGACATCTGTCGAGTTTATTGCCCCTCTGGAAAACTCAGGATGTTGTTGTGCATGACTGAAAACGCTTACACGGAAATGTCCCTGCCCCCTCACACCAGGCTTCAAATTACAGGCTGTGTTGCACAAAGACTGGTATTATGCTGATGACGGGGAATAATCAAAGATGGCGCTGCAGACGCGGTTGACGCTCTCGATGGAAATGATGACATCATGTCTTGGGTTCATCGGTTGTTCCGTCCGCTTTCATCCCCAGTGTGCTGAAGGATATGAATAGGTTGTGTTTGCTAACCTATGTTCCTAACCTGGCAATATGAAGCCCCAGGCTTGGGTTACCCACCGAGGGTAGATGCCTGTTTGCACGACACACCTCAGCACCGACCTCCTCATCCCTCTCGGCTCTCTGAGTCCATTGCCGACATCACAGCTGCCCGCAAAGCCTAGAACGAGCTTTTCATAGCTGCCATTCAAGCGCCACACGGGCCACAGTAATTGTTTCGAGCTTTGATTCCCGCTTTGATTGTGCATCCCAACGCGGCGCACCGCCAAGCAAACCTAGCGCAGAGAAGAGGCTCTGTTATCACCACAGATGAATGGGTGTGCACTCGGTAAATACTCCAGCGGGATGGAGGAGAAACAGGGGCGAGGGAGGATTTCCTGTTGCCAAGTAAAGTAACAGACCCGGCGCTCTGTCAGTCGCCCAGCATTTTTATGTCCCAGTGTACAGATGTCACGCCATCTGCACAGACTCTGTTTCAGCCAGGGCTGTGGGGGTCGTGCTGAAGGCAAACGCGTATTTACTTGAGGTTAAGAAATTAAGGCGGCTCAGCAAGCCATTAAAAACTGTTTATTGTGTGAGAGCAGCCATGGATAAACCCATATCATGATGTAAAAAAATGGCTTAATTTGAGGTTTTTTGGCCTCTCTCCTCAGTATCAGTCAACGGCTCCACGGTGCCTCAGTCGCAATGGCAGACAGTGTGAGCCTCTCAGAATTGAGTGCTTTTACTGGTTGAGCAAGTCTGTCTTTGAACATAATTAGTTAAGCAAAGTACAATAAGTTAGCCCGCCGGATCAAAAACTTTGTGATGATCTTTATTTACGATCAGAAGCCCGTGCATCGTGCCCCGTTTTGAAATTTACCAGATGCCGCCTGTGTTTAATTTCCTCTCCAGGCCGATCTAATCTCAGTGGAAGTCTCTCCTCGGCGGTGCACGCCCCGGCCGTTTTATGCTAGCAGACGTAGAATTGAGGAAAAATTGGGGCCTCACAATCCAGTGTTTCTGCTGCGTCCTTGATAAAAATAGAGATGAACTTCCATGAAGCCAGAGAGAAAGAGGCATTTTTTTTTTTTTGCATTGAAATGCTTGCTCCAGCAGGCAGAAGGCGCCGCAGCAGAGATGCGAGTTGACAGAGAGCCGTGGCGCGTTGAAGAGTACAGTGTGTCCTTGGAACATGTGTCACTGTGAAACTCAATAATTGTCTTTGCTGAATCACAGATAGCGCATCTCCCAGAGGGAACAGCAGTGATTTATTTGCATGTCTCGGAGAGTCCTTTACTCGACATGTCTACACCCTCTGTCTCATCTGTCATGCAGCGATACCAGCATAACAGTGCAACGCTCCAATCTGTCTGAGGCGATCTCTCCCTGCATTGCTCCACGCAGAGCAGGATGATAAACTGCTGCTTTTAATCCGAGAGGCACGAGAATACAGTGAGTGCTCTTGAGGAGCCATCACAGTCACTAAATGCCTTGAATGAAGTTGAAGACGCTCAACGCAAAGTATCCGTGATCACGTTTTGGTCATGTTGACGTTGCTAGTTTTGTTAAAACTCGTCTCCACAACTCAATGTTATATCCCGCTCCTCACCAGTGGTGGCGCTGCAACAGAATGAATAAAGAATCAGACGAGATGATGGAGAAGAAACCCTGCTCATCTACGGTGATGCTGGGCAACATACTGCACATGCTGTTGTTGAGGTTGTGTTTTTGTCAATGCCCTGCACTTGAAGCAGGCGGAGACATCTGTTTTTTTGTCGGAAGAGAGTTTGTTCTCTGTTCGCTTTGTGTTCACACCTCCGCAAACAAATCAGAATTTCCGAGCAAGCAAACTAGAGTTCAATCAAACTGCGACTGCAGCCTTGGTCTCTTGAGAAAACTTAAAATTTCACTGGTCCGTGGCGTTCCTGGACAATCACAGCATCTATACGACTGATTTCCGAAAAAGTGTGTTAAAAAATTCATGATGGAGGACGGTGCAGTTTTCTCCAGGTAATGACTCGCATCACCAACATTTCCAAACCAATTTCATTGATTTACAGCCACCCTCCTTTTTTTTTATTTTCTTCCGTCTCACCAATAAAATCCGACAAATCAAGTTGTTGCATATTTGTTTTCTTCGAGGAAACACATTTCTCAAAAAATAATGATAAAAAAAGCCTGAGTCACAGTTCATCCTGGCAAACACACATTTGACAGGAAAAAAGATTCCCAGTGGCTCAGGTTGTCCAAGGTACTGCTCAATTTATTTTGTGCTGGTGGATTTTTCGCAATAGAAAATTGTATTTTTAAATTATTTTTAAAATTGTATATACTTGATGAAAATGTGTTTTACCGTTTCCTTGCTTGTAACTTGCAAAAAGGTAGACTTTGAAAAATGTACAAAGAAAATTATTTTACCACAATTAGAAGTGACAAGACGTGTAACAGACACATGGCACGGGGTTTCCTGAGGGGAGTGTAAGTGGACAACTCTAATCAGTGAGAAGAAGAAGACGACGTGAGAGGCTACCATAGGCCAAATGGCAACATTTGTCTACTTGAACTGAAGCAGTGAGAGCTGGATGACAGTGTGTGTTGTTGCTGCTGTAATGAACTTGGCAGTGTCTTCACATATACGTGTGTGTCTGTCTGAGTGCGAGTGTGTGTGTGTCTCTTTACTCACTGCAATCATTTTGCAAATGTTTGAAAAGAAAAAAAAAAGAAAAATACCTCCATTTTGCTCCAGTCTGTAGCTGCAGCTTTTTTATGAAAATATTCAGTAGTTTGTAACTAAATGCCCGAGTATGACCATTCTCAGTCCATTAATCTGGTTCTAGTATGTTACACAACATGTCCATTAGCAAGCTCAAGAATACATGTCTCTTAAGAGGACCAAAATTGCCCAAATGCATTTGGATAGTTTGAAATAGCCCAGCAGAAAAAGATGTGAGTAAAGTTCTTTTTTGAGTTGCTCTTGTTTTTCCCGCCTACTGAGCTGCAGCTTCCTCCTGTAATCCTGAGAGCGCACTTTGCTCTGATGCCTTGAATGGAGTGGACCGTAATCAGAGCTCCTTTTCAGAGGGTGTAACGGGCTTGTACGCAGGAGGAAGGAGCACCGCCACCCCCCTCCTTCCCCAACCACCCTCCCCTCCACCTTTGACGAAGCCCACCTGCTTATCTTTCACCCGGCTCCCCCCAAGAAAAGATGAGAAAGAAATTTCTGAGAGAGGATAGTAATGAAGCAGTAACAAGTGCCTGTCACCATGGCAACGGAAGTCTAGAGTTTAACGCAAGAGATGACAGTTTTTTTGGTCCAGCTTATTTTATTTTATTTTTTTTAAGCTTTAATAGTGTGTAAATAACAGTTTTATTGTCTTCATTTAATCAGCAGACATAAACACTGACAGCAAAATGTAGGTCATGTTAAATCCACAACAAGTCACTAAAAGATACGACCTCACAAATCATCTAAACAAGGATTGATTGAAGTTGAGCTTTTATGTCCATTTCCAGATTGACAAAAAAAACAAACATCAACAATAATTAAAATAAAAAAAAAAAATAATAAAGTTTGAGCTGTACAGGCCTCACACAACTCAGTCTGAAGTGGCTGTTTTGGCTCTTCTCCCTTCCCACCTACCTGCTCCATCCGTGGCTCCGCCTTGGAGCAGCTGATTGGCTAGCCGCTACTGCTGGTGCTAGCTAGTGGGGAAGATGGCTACTATGCAGCTATGCAGAGGCGCTGCTGTGATAATCAGCTCGACTTTTCATTGCTCGCGCAGTAACACAAACAAAGGCAGCCTATCTAGAACGATTGTCATTTTTCATACTCACTGTGTTAATCGGCTTTCTAGTAATGCAAAAAGACATTTTAAAGCGCTGAGAAGTTACTTTTTTTGTTTTTCTTTGTTAAATAGAATCCCTTTAACATTAAACAGGTTTGAAAATAGGCGCAGAAACAGTTGGGATGGTCTTTGTGAGTCGTGTCGCCATCAACCATCACGCTTTGTCTGCTGTTGGGTTTTTGAGCAGGAGGAGAAGAAACAACAGCAAAAAAACAGGAATAACAAAAGACGTGGAATGTCAGATTTCACACAACAGCGAACCTGCTCTCCGAGGCTCTGCACAAATTTCGCCACCCAGGCTTTGAGTTTTGTACAGAGGAGCGTGTGTGTATGTATTTTTAAACACATTTGCATAACTCAGCAGTATCTCTTGAGAGACGCTGTGAAGCAGTGGCAGCAGCCATGAGTGCTGAAGACCACCGTGATCATGGGTGGGATATTGCAACTGCTTGACTTTAGACTCAGTTGACAGTATATTTATGAAACTGGTGGAAATCCAGCTATTAGAGTTTTTGTCTGATTTTGAGTGTGGTTGTTATTGATGTGGTTTAATTTGTTTGATAAAGTGCAATGTTGAGGGAAACCAGTCACTCAATGAAACCAAGTACCCAATAGAATATATACAGTGTTTCTGTTTACCGGAAAACCGCTTTAGTTATGTTGGTGTTCTTTTTCTTCTGCCCCTGTCTTATTGTGAGGTTCCCTTGAGGCCATGCTGTCTTTGTTTTTTTTTTTGTTTTGTTTTTTTACCTAAATGCTAAATAATGTCTTTGTTGCTTATTAATTTCTGAAACTCTTCTGTTCAGTCGTAATCTATGTGGAAATGGCAAGCCCTGAATAATGTCATATGAGATTTACTGTACGTTTCTGCATCTGCTGACTTGAGGGACCTTTTGTGTTTGTGCCTTTCCCCTTGTCTCCCTCGCTCTCACTCAGCGGTCTCACTCAGCACTCTCCCTCCGCTTCCCGCCTTGCACTTTGTGGAGGGGGGAGAAAAAAAAGTGCAGCAGAGAAAAACACTTCCCTGCTCAACTTCAAAACAACACTAATGTGCGCGGCCGCTAATAGCTTGTGACTGAAAAACCTGCCAAACTTTCTCGTGAGCGAGGGGAGGGCCGAAAACCAAGCACACTCATTTCCGAGGGGGCTGAGAGAGGAGGCTGATGGGTAATAGAGCGGACAGGAAGCAGTTGGCGGCGAGGTTTCGGGGGAAGGAGGGTGTGTGTGTGTGTGTGGGGGGGGGTGGTTCTGCCCTCACCACACACAGCAGGCTGAAGATGAGAGAAAGCAACTAAAGTGCATAATTTCTTTTTCTTCTGAGCTTGGGCAGGCCGACACGGCATTTTCAGGTCAGAAAAGAAAAGGAAAAACTAAAAGAAAATAGCTGAGCACTTAGATCATTAGGGGCCAATTTGACAGAACAACTTCCTTTATCCCCTGCTGCATCTTCTGTCTCTTATAGTTCACCCCTTTCTGTGTTTTTTTTTTTTTTTTAATTGGGAACACAGACAAATAGTTTTATCAATTCTTTGCGAGTTGAGTACCTTTTTTTTTTATATATAAATATTGATGAAAAAATATTCCCCCAGTTGTTAGCATCTATTACCTTTTAGTTAAAAAAAAAATCTCGCAAAATTTGGCTGAGTTGATCAAAGTGTTATTCAGACCTGTTTCAACTCATCAGCGTGGAAATGAAACCATATGTCTCATTACGTTGAAAGTGTGTGTGACAGCTAGCCCCTAGCAACAGCCTTGTGTCACTTGACAGCCAGACAAATCACTTTCTGCCCTTTTATAGACGTAGACGAGCAAGCAAACCTGCTCGCGAATCAGAGAAAGTTCATCAAAGTTTCTCACCACGTGCTTCCGTCATCTGATGAACTCACTGGAGGACGAGAACTCATCCTTGACATTATCCAAGAACACGCATTCCAAGAGTGTACAATGAATTCACTTTCCACTCCGAGGACCCTTCACTGTCCTTTGTGTGTCTGGGTTTTCTACACCGGCAGGAGCATTGTACTTATCTCTGAAATGCTCCGCTTGGACCGGTGACGGCTCGATATGAAAGCGAAGCAACATCAAAACCAAACATTTTCCGTGATGAGAGAGGGCCAGTGAGTCTCGCCGGGGAAAACAAACCATTAGCTCTTTGAGAAATGCATCAAGAGCCTCCTTTTAGGAATGTCATTCTCGCTTTAAGTCGAGGCGGCCTGACAACGCGCTGTGATTTAAGCCGGCAGGTGGAATATCACAAGTACAATAATTGAACCAAGGCGACCGTGCAGCTCCATTGATGTCATTCTAATAAAATGCCAAGAAAGGACCGCCGGCATATGCATTCCAGAATCCACTCTCCATCCCTACTGGCCTCAGGTGACGGCGGTTGGAGTGTATTTGATGACACTTTGGCCGAGAGCCTCTGCAGCCTGGACTGATGATGCTTATATTCAGTTAAAGGACACTGCTATAAAACAACTGCTTCTCTCCTGAACTGCAGCTCGTCAACAACTGATGGAGGGAAGTGGAGAAACAAAGTCAGTTTACCAAGACTGAACATTACAACAAGCTCAGTCTTTGCTGTTTATTTCAAGTCAGGCTGTTTCAAGTCAGTGTCTCAGCTCCTGGACTCCCAAATGTCCCCGGAATATTGAATGTCCTGTGTGTAAAATTTGGCTTGATTTATGATTTTCATAGTGGCAAAATCTTAACATTCTGTCAATAAATACATTAATATATGCTAATACTCACAGTACAATAAAAGTAATTTGGTTTTCCTACCCTTAGAACAGTTCTCATATATATAAGAATATACAGAGCAGCCTTCTTACAGCACCATTCCTTTTTTTAAGAAAGCCCTCCTGAGTGCTTGAAATACCAAACGTACTATCCTGCTTCCGTAAATACCAGGCTTCCGTAAAAAATTGGTATACTGGACCATTACACGTTTGAAAATGAACACAATGCAGCTCTTGGAGGAGGTTACACTATTTTAACGGGTCGGCTGTGATCACACCGCCACATCCTGTCCTCGGCCTCAACTTTTGCCGAGCACATGTAACAGAAATCCCCCTCTGAAGTTTCTTAATTAGCGAAGTCGCCCCTCGAAATATTCAACTTATCTCGTCCGCAGGCCGTCTCGCTCAACTATCTTGTTCTGGGCCAGAACCAAAAGCCGGAGACGTTGCGGCGACAGAGCGTCTCCTGTATCTTCCTCCCCCCTCGCCGCTCCCCCGATCAGTTCGTTCATTTGGAGATAATTAAAAAGTTGCCAAAATAACTGTTCAAATCTGCGGGCGAAAGCCATTAAACACCCCCCCCCATCCTCTCTCTCTCTCTTTCTGCTCGTGCAGCTGCCAAGTGAGGTGACGCTCCAAAATGGCCAGCTGTTATCAGCGCACTCCACACCAGTTGGTCTCAATGCTTTGGAGAATTGCTTTAATAACACTCTTTTTTTCCCTCTCTCACCCCAAACCCACCATTTCCTTCTCTCGTGGCCGTGCCAACTCACCAACATGTGCGGATCAAGAGGATGGATTCCAGTAGCAGGCAGGGGCTTCAGCCTGGTTAGCAAATAAAATAAAGGTTAACAAAAAAAAAAAAACTGAGTTCAGGTTGAGTTGTCAGGTTAATAGTGCTGTGAGGCAAAGCTGCTTCTAGCTTGTATTGTTTGTTTGTTTGTTTTCATAGAAATAAGTTACATATATAATTTTGAACCGGACTGGCCTGCAGTCTGTACTTCCGCCAATATCTTTCAACATGAACACATACAGTAATGCCACGACAAAGGAGATCCAAGCACCAACGCTCTCTCTCTCTCTCTAAAATGGAGATTGAAACTAAAATAATAACAAATAATGATAAAAAGAGAATTTCAACGTGCCAGATTTGCTGAGTGGAAGGAAAGAGTGAAGGTCCGATTACTGCCGTGCTTTCACCTGTGTCGCACCAGCACTCAGTGCTGAAGGCGACTGCCCACTTATACAACACGAGCAGATTCAGGACGGTGCCGAATTGAAATGAACCCAGTCGGCAGCGGCTCGATCGGGGGGGGGGGTGAAACCCAAAGTCTGTCGGTGTCGACGCTTGTTAATTAAAAGTGTCCATCAGAGGTTTTTCCTGCCAGCACAATGTGCTTCTCTCTGTCTCTGCTCAAAGACTTGAAGTATAATGAGAAACATCGGCACAGTCCGGACGTCATATCGCAAGTTAGGCTGTGACTTTAAGACTGTGTGTTCATGTGTGGCTTTCGAGACTGCCGTCATAAAATGAAACTGTCTCTGTGCACTGTTGCCAAGCGTGTGTTCAAACAGCAGTACGCTCCTCTTGGTTTGTGATGACATGGTTGGAAATATGACCTTTTCAAAACCCACCTCGACTCGGCGCTCAGCAGAAAAACAGAATTTAGGAAGCAGTCAACATAATGTCAGAAAATCTGTTGCTTTTGTCATGTTGAAATTCTGTAATTAACAGTTTCCCAATCACAAGCATCCAAAGATGCACATTTCTTCTTTTTATCTGTTTTTGACATGGATGACGGTGAAGATCCAGTCTGGAGCATCCATATGTCACAATGGTGAGACAGAAACAACGTGTTTGGTGTTGCTTGTGCCATCAGAAGTGACTCATGAAAAAAATATAACCAATGAATGAAATAAATGCGCTGCTATTCGGTCAACAGCAGCTAACCGGCAACGAACGGGACACGGCCGGGAACAAAGGGGAGCAACAAAATCATCAAGTGTGTACTCAGCAAATTATAATCAAAAACCATATCAAAGGCTTCTTGCCCCTCCCGAGGATACAATCAAGAGATGCAAATGCAACTCTCCGGCGTGCACGCTGATGTAATTTGACTGTACAGACGCGAACAGATAATGAACAAAATTTGATGCAAACGTTCTCGGCAGCCCGCCGCCGCTCGCGTTTCATTCAGATACTTATGAGATGCAACATACATCGCGCTGACTGGAATTAATTGTCTCTGATGCTTAGCTTGCACTCAAATGAGATGGGGGATTATAGTAATGGTGATGATAGTTCAGTGTAGCAAAGATAAGGGGTCTGGAGGAGTCTAAGCATGCACTTTAAATGCATGAAACCCCAGGAAGCAAAGATTGCAGCATTTTCCCTAATACATGCAATCTGCGATTTCTAATTTTATTGCAATTGCGCAGGATGTGCATTCAGGACTATTTTCTGAGTTGAGCACGTCAGTGTACTTTAACTCGTTTACAGACGCCGGCCTCTTTATGCTCCATGTTTGGAGAGAATCTGAAGAAACAAGCTCGTAATGGCACTTAAAGGTTTGCTTTCCTTCCGATATTGTGTAATATCCCCCCGAATAATCTGCACAAAAATTTCATTCTGTTTAGGTTCTCAGTCGTGTCAGTCTCTCGATACTGAGAGGTCTTGTGACTCCAACGACCCACAAGAGGGCAGGGGAGGGTCTGTGTCCCTGCTCAATGGCAAAAGCCCTCCAGAGGTCGAATACATCCTGCACGCTCCGCCCCTGAATTACAGCTGAAGAAAACTTTTGAATGAGAGGTAAAACGTCCTTGCTAAACCCAAAGCAAGTCCGACAGCTACTTGAGAATTTTTCAGCTTCCTTTTCTTACCTGTGGATCTCTGCAGTCTGGTTTCCCCACCGTCCCCAGTCCTCACCGTCACTGTCGAGGCACCAGCTCCTAAACCGAAGATGGAGGCAATTAAGCAGCGAATTAGCTGGATGTCACCACTTGGGTGACAGCGGCGACCCAGAACGGAGCACAAAGACATTGAAAGAGGGGAGTTGGTTGTGTTAAATCGGCCATTTGCTGTTTAAATATTGTGAGGGATTAGCTGAGTTCTAACAATGTGGAGGTTATTGACAAAAGTGCATTGAGCACCTTTGAATACACAAATAACAACACAAGGTTGAGGTTTCCCTGCAATGCGACTCAATTATTTTGCCGTTTCCTCATTCAGTTGGTATTCATGACTTCCCTCAAAGGCAGATTTATGATGCTTTTATGTGTACATTTAAAACAACCTTTTTATTTAATTTACCAAATTTCATTTCATCCCCACGTCATCTTAACGCCAAGTGTTTAATCTACTGTCTAATCTTCCAACAAAACCCTTCAGTGTTGTTGTACATAAAAAAAAACAAAAAAACAACAACATAAACTCAGAGATTGTGAGTCGTGTCAAATAACTCGAGGGAGCTGTTTGTTCCAAAGTAAAACAGAAATCAGACCTTCAATCTCTGCCGGCGTGATAAACACAAGCTTTTCATCCGCAAGTGGGAGTGGAAATGTTTTCCATAACGGCACCGGGGGAGGGGGGTAGGGATGGGGGCAGTCGGGTCACTTCACTGTATTGTTGAGTTAGCCGAGTGTGGAACTGTGCTGCAAAACCCATCAAAACCATTCAACTTCAAACTCAAATCCAAGTAGACGTGGAAAATTTGCTATTTCTCCCCCAGTTCTTTCGTCTGCATAAATCGACTTCACCAAGTCTGCATTCCAGAATGCAGAGCTGCTGCCATGCAATTGGTTGATTGGCTGCTTCTATTGAAAAAGCAAACTAAGATTTCACCTGATAAAACGGACGGTGAATGTAGAATAATTAGGCAATAGTGAGTGTGACTCTTGCATTCTTTGCAAGGTTTTTTCTTTTCTTCGTTAACTCAGAGTGAAAAACAGTTGGGGGGTGCCATCATTGACTCTCACTTCTCACTCATCTTGTGCGCGATCAGAAGGTCAACAACCAAATGAAAAGACCAAACTGCATCATGTTCTTGGAGAGCTTAAAGAAAAGACGAAGGTCTTGAATTTGAAGAAAAGGCTTCTATTTAAGAGTTAGTTTAGGAGTTCGACACCTTTGACCATTACGGTATTTCTGCGGTGCAGCAGAAATAATCTCAACAATTATTGCAGGCCACAACACGATGAGTCTAAAGGAAAGTAATTAAAATTCAAAGTCGTTGATTTTGGAAAACGGCGCCGCAGCATAAGGCTGAGCAGATCAGCCAAAATAAACAAACTGGCATGCGGGTTATTACATTGCCCAGCATGCTCTGCATCCATGTGCCCCTGGCTGGTAATAACCTTTAGCTAATTACTACTCCTGCATCTTAATATCACTACAAAAAGTAATGCAATGCTAATTAGGGGAAGAGAGCGAGATGATCCAATTAGGGGCTCGTCTCTCGTCTCAGAAGGAGCGAGCCGACCCAGTTCATCTTTACCTCGCACGCCCCCGCAGCCACAAGGTCACAGGGTGGGCCTGGGTGAGAGGACGGCTGGGGTTCACTCACAGCTTCCACAAACGTCATGGTTCCAGTGTTATCTAACAGGATTGTTGCAGCAATCCTTCTGCTCACCTCATTACAGATAATTAATCCAGTAATCATGTCTTTCTTCTCCTTATCTCAGTCCACATCATAACCCTCTGGACTCGTAACCACTCCAGTGTTTCCCTAGTGAATATAAAGCCGGAACTACAAATCTCCCATCTTCTAATACCTCCATGTACTTGTGTATCGCTATTCCTATCCCACTGTCCTGTCTGTATTTCCAGTTTTCTAAACTTACATTCACAAACACTTAGAATTCTGCCCTCGCGACACAATTACATTTTTATATTTCATATTTTGGACCAACACTATGAGGTCCTCCACTTTGCAAGGGGTGTGAGGGTGTGAGGGTGTGTGAAGATTGCACTGACTGCCGACCACCAAACTGGGCCCTCTGCAGACCAGAATCAGATACAAGCGCCATGGGACCGTGGTATGTGTGTGTGTGTTCGTAGGCGCCTGCATGGCTTCCACCTGTCGCCACCTCCTGTCATTTCAGCCTGATGGCCTCGTCCCCGCGGACCACCGCAGGGTGGCCGATGTAATCTGCAGCCACGGGGCGCTGACCTGAAGGAATGGAAAGCGGCTCGAGCGGCGGGAGGGAGAGCTGCGGCATAAAGGCGGGTGAGCCATCGGGTCGGCCGGTGTGTTTATCTGCCTGACACTCTGAGCTCCGGCAGACCTGCAGGAAAACCGTATCCGCTTCTCCCTCCCGCGGCACGAGCGCGCACCGCCCTGACGCAAGCTGGTGGGAGGGAAGAGGGCAAAATAAGGAGAAGGTAAACACACGAGATTGAAGAGCCTTCGGCTGAATGACTGAAATGATGCATTGAGATGTACACTATGCTCACCTAATTTGCGGGAATCGCAGCAGCATTCGTTGAAATGGCAGCGTAAACACTGGTGACTTGGCTCCGTCTCCCCTTGATCTGACTGAGAACGAACTCATTTGAATACGTTCCTGCCCCAGTAATTACAAACTAATGGCAAATGATGGATCATTTGGGCCCAACCTGCATGAAACATTCATTATTACAAACAGCAACACATGGTCGGCGCGTTTTTTCCACATCAAACACCAGCGTTTACAACGAGGGCCAGACCCATCGGGTGGACGCGTGGAGCCCGACATGAAAGCGGCCGGTGCATTTGCTGTGCCGTGTGCACGTGCGGCACTCTCGCGTGCACCTCTGTGTGCTGTTTGACCTTTCAGTCGCTAAAAGCCGCGACAGGGGGAGCAGCAGCTGAACGCACGGCGCCGCAGACCCAATGAATTCCATATAGCAATATATGTTTGCCAAGCCGGAGTGGCCCCTCGGTCCTGTGCAAACTAACATCAGGAAAACGTGTCCCAGCTATTGACATATCAATTCATTCTAGCGCATTTTATTATTAGAACAAACATTAACATAATTCTCCACTTGGCGGCTGTCCAGCCATCTTCCCTATCTGGGCTGATGGCTGCTTGGCTGCCTTTCTCCGAATGCATGACCTGCATTCTCAATAGCCTTGAAAATGAAAAAAAGAGAGGGAGGAAGGAAGGAAGTAGAGGAAAAAGTGGGGCTCGGGGGCCTCTGGGTGGCTGCGAGGGGGATTAGCCATGCAAGCACTTCCTCCATTTTGGAGATTTTGTTATTGAGTTGCACTTTGCCAATGCTAATTGCCTGTGCCCACGCAGGGTCAGAGAGGGCCACCTCCCCATTGGGATGGATCTCCCCACTTCATCTGGACATTATATTACCTCCGGCCATGATTTGCGTCAGCAGGCTTGAGTTTAATTCCCCTTAATCACATTCAGGCACCCTGGCAGAATCAATAAAGACACAACAGTCAGGGCCGTCCTTTGTCCAACAATCCATTAAATAGATAGAGGTCCGGGCTGCCTGCGCCAGCACACTCCACCGCTACACGCATAGGATATAAAACCAAGTGATGAAATCAGGAATATGAATGCTGTCAGCCTTTTTCCCCCCTTCTTCTCAATTCTTATTAATCGGAAATTAGGATGGCTGCAAATGTGTTGGACCAGTAAAGGGTCTCAGTCGGCTCGAGCGGCACAAAGCTGAAAAATGTATTATGTATTAGCAAAGCCAAGTTTTGATCTCATTCTCGTCCTCTGCCGCTGCATACAATGCACACCGTGACCCTAGAATTTAATGTGCACTTCAACTTCAACCTGGAGAGAATAAGCAAACATCCTTCTGGAGCTCCAGAACGTGATGTGTTGCACATAGTGATAATCATTACCGCCATCTGCAAAGCAAGCCAGGGTGAGACTTTTCCCATGTTTACTCTGGAGTCACAGGAAACCAGAATACTTCAGTGTTTCCTTGCATATCATCACCACAGCGCCCTGAACCAGATCCGTCAGCTGATATTAGCACCAGGAGAGTTCAGCTGCTCACACAGAGACGTTTACAGGTCAGGTGTGTGTGTGTGTGTGTGTGTGTGTGTGTGTGTGTGTGTGTGTGTGTGTGTGTGTGTGTGTGTGTGTGTGTGTGTGTGTGTGTGTGTTGCACAGCGCTTTACAGACATGTGGACAGATTTGTTTGCTGCAGGTATGACTTTAATTTTCTGTGGCACATCTTTAGCATCGCACAGCTTCATCCGATGTGATCCGCTGCTGCGACAGCAACAAGATCCAGGCCAGGCCAGCGCCAACACAGCTGATTGGCCAGCCGTGAACTGCCAAAAAATGGGCATGAGTGTGTTCAAATCCATAATACGTGAACAGCGTTTAACTGGAAATACCTCCTGCGGTGTTCTTCAGGGTGAACTTGGGCTCATTCGAAAAGGAAAGAATCGAAATTTCTGTCTGGCCTTCCTTCATGCAGGAGTGCATAAGTGTTTGGCACCTTGATCAAGCTCAAAACAAGCTAAAGGGAAGAGAGAGCAAAACTCATCAACATAGTTTAGAGCTATTGAGAATACTCTACTGGAAGACAGTGGTGTGTAGCACTGATACCAATACGTATTGATATTTACCAATACCAAGAGACAACACACACACACACACACACACACACACACAAATGTATATATAAAATCCTGAAAAAGAAGTGACGCGACTAGTATCATAAGCACTGATACTTGAGCATCGATTCTGCACAACGCAACTGAATGACATAAAAATACAGCAAAAATGACACCAAACACAAACCACATTACCTCTTCCCCAACCACGTGACTCACCAGAAGTGAGCTACTACCTTCTCGCCAATGCTGTCCGACGCGGCTGGTTGGGCGAGCAGGAGCGGCTGTTTCCTGCAGCCGACATGACGGTTCCCGCTGATTCTCGGTGTTCTTCCCCACTGCGGCCGGCCGAGGAGCCCAGTTCATCCGTCAACATGTCACCAGCTGCGGGCAGCGCGGACGCAGGCGGAGCGATGACACCCGGCTGTCACTGTCCGCGCATGTGTGTGTGTGTGTGTGTGTGTGTGCGTGTGTGTGCGCGTGCCCAATGATGCGAGGAAGCACATCCTGAAACATGCACCTTCACAAAAAAAAAAAACACACATAAAGGCTGCCAGTCAGTCACTCAGTCAATGTCCACTTGAGGGACTCGACAGCCTCCACAGACTCCAACAGCTCAGCAGTCTCACTCACTCCAATTGACTGATGAGGATTAAGCTCCGTGTTCTTTGACTAAATGCGTCTGATTTTGCGCGATATTGTTCTGCAGCGACACATCCACGGCTCCCATTTCATATTTTATTTAATTTTTTTTACACAGTGACGAATATTGAGTGCGAATTATGGACCAACTGTAATGTTAAAGAAGTAAAATAAGATTGTCAGCGTCTCTGCTGCCAGCTGGGAGGTTGGAGCTTATTCCCCTGACAGCCGCAGTGACACTTCACAATAAGCTTCTAAACAGCTTTTAGAGGTAAACACGCCGAAAGGTAAGATGTTCTATTTCAACATTTCTGCCTTTTTATTTATTTACTGGCTTTTTTTTTTTCCTCCCAGGATGTAAGTTGAACCCTGAGCTCGCGGTGTGCTTGCGTACACGACACGTAAAGTTTCCTCCAAGGAATAGTTAAGGTTGTATTCCTGGGAGACGGCCCTGTTGAAATAAATTAGAAAAAAGAAGAAGAAGAAAAAAACAAACAAACAACTCAACCCAGATTATTTGAAAAGTGAGAAGAACTCTGCCTGAGAATATTGTTCAGGATTTTCCATTGAAAATGCGTAGAAAAGTGGCAATACTTAGGTGTATTGTATGCAGCTGCTGCATTGTCTAAAATTACAATACTTAACAAAAATAGGCATAATATTGTTTTTTTTACCAGCTGGCAGGTACTTACTCGCACTCATCGTAAAAACATAAAAACATGCCCACTACTTATGCATAACTGGATGAGGCTGTGCTTTAAATATTATGTCATTGGGAACAACATCTGTCTTGGCCATTCATAGAGGTAACCAATCACACAAGCTTTGGTGTGCTGACTCCTTAATGATGAAGGAGGTGATGATGGTGGTGGTGGTGGTGGGAGGAGGAGGAGGAGGCACCGACATCTGCATGTCTTTCTTTCTTCACCTCTTCTTTTCCTTTCAGCTGCTCCTCCCTCAATACTGACCAACGTCATTTCCTGCTTCACTACATCCATAAATCTCCTCCTTGCTCTTCAACCAGGCCTCCTGCCTGCCAGTTCCAACCTCAGCTACAGATGTAATCACTGTCCCTCCTCTGGACACTTCCAAAACATCTCAGTCTGACTTTATCTCCAAAACATCTTCGATGCTCCGTCCCTCTGATGTCTTCATCCCTGATCCCAACCTTGCTGGTTGCTCCCAAAGAGAAGGTCAACATCTTAATCCCTGCTGCCTCCAGCTCCAACCTTTTACTCAGTCTCTCTAAACTATACAAACCATCCATCTGCATTTTTGTAACACAAAAACTCTGCTAATCAGAACCAGACATTTAATTTCCTCCACTAAAAATGGAAACGCCTGAGTTTTCTCACCTGCCGCCCTGCAACTCCTGCGCAAGCATAAAGTTAGCGGCGCCTGGAGAGAGAAACACTTTAGGTCCAGCACTGCACCCTGGGCACCGATAAGTATATTAATTTCGAGGAGCCGGCCTTTTAACGACCAGCTCAGCCACTGGAAATAAAGCGGATATCGTCGTCCCGGAACTTGTGTTGTGTTCGTGTTCGGAAGGGTGTTTGTGTTGGAAGGCAGGCCGGCACGGTAGCAAAATGACGGTGGGTGGGGGCAACTCATCTGTAATGGACAAAGTCGATTAGGTGTGAGCGGCGTCTGGGGTAGATAGGCGGCTGGTCGAGCGTCGAGGTGCAGATAAGAATGAATGCAAATATACAGCGAGAGTGGCAGATTAACCTTGGGCAAGGTTGAGCATTTAATGCAGGTGAGGAGCAGCGCAGCGCCCGCTGAGGGGCCGACGCAACACAAGCACATGGAAACGTGCACGGACAAGAATGACCAAGTCTCCAAGTCCAAAGACCAATGAATTGGTGGGGAAAAAAAATCCTCCTCACGCTGTTTTCACATGTCACTCCACAAACAACAGCGCTGCTTTTCATTTCTCCGATCACAGTTGATGTTTTTTTTCCTACTAAACCAACGTTAATTGTCAAGTCGTGAGCTGCCTCTGCTTCCCCCGAGACATCAAGTTCACTCGTACATTTGAGGGCAGAAGCTGATGGACGCCGTGTTCCCGATTTGAATGTCAGACCGTGTTCTCATTACTGCTTTGCTTCTTCCTTTGTCATAGACTGAAAGCTTTCATTAATAAGCCTGGATTGAACAACCGAAAAACACACATGCACGGCATCAACAACAACTGGAGGACACAGAAGCATGTGCACGTGCACACGTGCCGTACGGCGACCGGAAAACACGCACATTCTTGCGGGCAGCGAGCAGGGACATGGCAACAAGAGGTCACGTGGTCTCGCTGCAGAATAAATTGGATCACATGGCGAAAACAAGCGACTCCCTGCGTGCTGTGAATGCGTACAGCCGAGGGCAAAACAAAAAAAAAAAGTGAACAGCCGGCACATGCTCAGCTGATGAACTGGAGTCCCACATGTTGCTCCGCCATTCATCTTCCTCTGTGGTGAACAGGTGCGGCGAGCAGCCGCCATCTCACCAACACAGCGCCGACCCTGTCAAGCCTCCGTCTATTAAACTCGTGTTTCCACGCAGCACCTTTCTATGAAACACTGATTAATTTCTTGGGAGGTTGGTGACAGCAAGTGGCCGGCCGAGGCCGCTGTGGAGATAAATGGCGGCAGCTCATCCCAGCGCCGATGTCACGCGCGGGGAGACGCCGTCGGAGTGCAGGTAAAAATAGTGCGGCGGCAACATCGGCTTGAGATGTGCTGGGCAGATGGAGAGAGAGAAAGAGGGGTGGGTGGGTGGTGGGGCGAATAGCAATAAAGCAGATGGATTTGGCCTGTGTTGCTCTGACTTAGTGTATTTGTCATGTTGCTCTGCGCCGGGTTCTTCTGGGGGCCGCGGGATATGAAAAGCTTGGCCGGATGGAGGAGGTGAGGCCGCAGGCTCCGTCTCCCCAGACCTGCACCCAGTTTGTTTGCTGAGTTATTTTTGTAATGTCGAGTCAAAATCGCGATCAAATGAACCGCAATTCATGAGCCGGCAGCCTCTTTCAGGATGCGGTGCGTGTGCGTCGAGAGCGCTGGAGTTCGAAGAGAGAGAAAAAAAAAAAAGGTCACTGAAGGCTTTTTCTTTCACGTGGTGGAAAATACTGTTCATCTGTTTGGGTGGATGGAGATACTATCAGGCTGGTGTGTCCAGTGTGAGCCTGCCGTCATGCCCTCAGGGGAAATGAAGGCTCTTGCGAGTGTGTGGAAAAAAAGGAAACAAAAACAAATTTGTCAAGTATATGTCTGTAAACTATGTATTGATCCACCAATTATAGCCTTATTTCTGGTTTACAGAAAGGCATAAATATTCATTAAATAGTAAAAAAAAAAAAAAAAAGACACAAACACTGCAATTAAATCTGTTGTGCATAATTTTTCATAAACACTTCTTGAATCTGATTGGTCACACAGAGGCATGTGTTGATTTTCATTTGATCTACACTCTACACAATGTTGCTATGTTTGAATATGTTTGCAGTTCTAATTATTGTTTCTCTGATTATTCCTACTTGGGTCAGTCAGTACCTTACTTCTCCAGGGTTTGATGCTATAAAGTGATAGAGCTTATGACCTTCAATTGAGTTGGCTAACAACTCATTAGCTTTACTTTTTCAGGGAGACTCATTCATTGGTTTCTATGCATTCTCACATGTTTAGAAAAGCACATATTAATATTAATATTATATTAATATTAATATGCAATTTGGAGTATACAAATGGAAAAAAAAGAAACACCTTTTATCACCTGGTGGGTATGTTGTGTGTGTGGAATCGCTGTCAGGCCAGTTCCTCAACTTTCCCCACTATGTCATGTCAGCATATGCACTCTCCTCTGCTCGCAGACATAAAGCCATAAATGATTTATCCACACATCTGGGTGATGTCACAAAGCACTTTCGTAATTGTAGACAGTTCAAAGAGCAGCCGGCAAGTCGCCATCTGAGTTTGTTTCAACAGCGTGAGGAAACGGGGTTCATCTGCCGGGCCCACCATGTACAGTGGACCCTTGGAGCCAATTAGAGAACGTCTTGCTGTGAACACTTCTCTGATCACTCTGCTTCAATATCCCTGGAAAAGACATAACCCTAATCGGCCGTAATGAAGAAAAATGCAGTTTTCCACATATTCGCTGTTCCACTTTTAGACTATCATTACTGCCGATAAGGGGCTCACACTACTGAAAGTTAAAGAGCATGATGAAAATACAGATTTAGAAAGAAATGTGATGACAGACGGAACACAATGAAGACTTGTAGTTTCAAAAATAGGACAATCCGTACACAGGTGCTGATGAAGTAGCAATTCTTGTTCATTCGCTTGCATGGAGCGCTGACACAATGGCACACTGTGCCACGTGCACTCACCGAACGTAGGAGAGTGGAAAACGGTGACGATGGAGAAGTTGCTTGGCTGAAATGCTGCCCCCGAGGTTTGATGGATTAAGTGATGAGAGGCTTGTGGGAGGGAGCCTCTAATGGGTAAACAAAATGGATTAAGTTGATATTTAAATTATTAAAAAACAAAACAGTTGAGCAGAGGCAAAATGAAAGGGCTGCTGGATTGCATGCGGCTGACATCATGTCACTTTTGGTTTGAGGTTTATCCCTGGGCATGTGGCGTCAAAGCCAGGCCATTATCCACTACAAAGTGGAGTGCAGCTGTTAGATATCTCTGATGTTGTGTGTGTTAACACACATCTACACTTTATCTGTGCCCCTTGGTCCAAGTTAGGTTAGTGTTAATAGAAAAAATATGCAGCATTTCCATTTAAATGCATATTTACACTTTTATGTAAACTAGCTACAGAAGTAGAATGAGTGGGTAAATATGTTTTGTTTGCACTCCACAAATATTCATTTCTTGACATTTTTTCCCTTCAGCCCTACAAATTGCAAAGCCTTTAGTTTCCCTGTAATGCAGTACGCGGACAAGCAGCTTTCTGCTGTCGTGCAATTCTATATAAATGCTAAATAACAGACAGTCAAGGATGTAGGGTCTAAAACCAGATGAATTAAAATTGTCACCAGTCACTGTGGTCTGAAATAAGACTGTGTCAAGATATTTTTCAGTTGTTTCATATTTATTAATTTGATTTGATTTATAAAGGATGGCATGCAATCGCAATAATCGTTTGGATGGTTGCACCATATTTAGCAGGACAGCTATTTTTTCCCCAATCGGTAGTCCTTACACATAAAAACATACAAAGTGAAAAAATACACATATCGAGTACCCTGCCATCGTGGAAAATACATTAAAACATATCAAATATATCAAGACATATCAACCAAGAACTGCAAAAAGAATATATGTATATATCATTAATAATAATTCCATGAAGTCTATGTTCCGCAAATGAACTTGTTTTTTGTATGCCAGCAGATGCACATATGTAGGTCAACTGCTTTTCATTTTACTATTGCAAGGTTAGATCCCACATTCAACATATAGTCGAAAAAACTTTAATGGACCGCACATGGCCCCTGACCGCAGGTTGCCCAAACCTGGGCTAGCATAATGGTTAGGAGAGTCTTCACAGCTGTGAAGAAATTCAGCACCACGGACAGCGGAGTAGAGGAGACGGTGCTGTGCAGGATCAGCACCATGGACAGCTGCCAAACGGAGCTTCCTGGTCTAGACAGGATCAGCACCGCAGAGAGAGCTCGTCAACACACTGGATCAGCACCGCAGACAGTTCCTGGGTGGCGTCTGCTCATGGATGTTGTCAGGATAGTCTTCGAGGTTTGAGGCGAGCTCCGGCTACTTCCTGATAGTTATATCCTCCTAAATGCAATAATGTATGGTTAAAATAAGCAACTATTTATTTTTTTATTGATGAAAAACATTTTCCGTATGAGGGAATATGTACGTAGGAAAGGATTACACTTGATGTATTGTGAACATTGCGATTGAAGAACACATTGGCTTTAGATTTTGTATATTTTTAAGTATAAAATACATAATATATTAATAATAATTTATTATTAACAATGATTATTGATTCTTATAGGCTAGAAAAGAGTTTATTCCAAGTGTGACGTCACAGTGTCGTACGTGCTGGCTCGTTCTGATTGGCTGATAGGTCCTAATGCATCACATGAATTACTGAGGCACGGTGGGAAGCGACACTTATGCGCATTTGCGACGTACCGCATGCTGCAGAAATAACTTGGAAACCTTTCAACAATGGTGGGCTTTTTTCAGCGCGTGCGCTGGGTGAGAACTCCATTGAAATGAATGGGCCGCCATTTTGGATCCTGTGGGTTTGCTTTGACTCAACAACCTTGAAAATTGCTGTGTAGGATCAGTTCCAGGACTCCTCCCTAACAATGGCCCAGTGGCTTCTTCTCGCCGACAACACACGCCTACAGACTATCAGGGAAGTCGGACCACTTGGGAGACGTTCTTCTTTTCAAGACTTTACATTTCACTCTTAGATCAAACTTACTCAAACCTACAGTTAAATGCTGCAGAAGGGAAGTGAAGTTCCATAACGTGATCTTGAATATTTTGGCAAAGTTTCTAAATATTTCTAATATCCTCTCTTGGTGACATTTCCAGGGTCAACCTGACATAGGGTTACAGACGAGGATTTGTTTGCATAAGAGAGTGGTTCATTTGAATCTGGAGTTTAAAAGCAGCTGATGTCAGGAGGCGAGGACATTTAATGAAAAGATGTATGAAGCTGCTTGACAGTGAATGTAGAAGGCGGCGTTGTTCTGTGCTTGCCCTGTATGAAATGGCTGAGCACCTCAGTGAGCATTTGAATTGCAAAAGCTAACTCATGTAACTAGTGCTATTAATCACGCAAGGTCATTTAATGAAGGGAGAAGGCAGGGGATCACTCGATAATTAATGCAGTGTCAGGTTCATGTGCAACTTTTTTTCCTCAATCTGATAAATTGTTTTCTGGAACCTTTAATCATGAGATTTTAGGAGAACAAAACAAGTCTTTCCTTTGTGACTTTTTTTTTTAGGTACTGCAAAAACAGTCACTTAACAAAACAATATTTGAAAGACTCAGTTCCCAAAACCAAAACCATCCAAATAATTGGATTTGTTCATGCCAGGTTGGCAGCAGACATTGATCAATAATTACAGCGCACACCATCGTGTCTCAGGTACACTGCACTTTTAACCTGATGCATTTATGAGTTTTTTTATTTATTTTTTTCAGCATACTGTAGGCGTGTATTATGACATGATTCAGATACAGCTGCAGACAATGTTATTCTCTTTCCAATGCTCCCATTCTCTCTGGGCTGCCAGAGCGGGAGGGAAGAGAGGGAAAGGTTACTCCAGCAAGGGTGGGGATTGAAATTCAAGACTGCTTCACCTCGCACAGGAGTGGCCGTGTGAAGATTAATGAGCTATTTGGGGAGAGTTCAGCTCTTTCACATGCACAGGGTCCACATTAGTGATATAATTAATTTTACAACACGGGTGTGTTGTCATTGCTTACTCGCATGCCATGCGCCTATGATAAGCAATCCCTAATTAAACAACACCAACAAGAAAAAAAAAAAGGTGTGGGGCAAAGGAGCTGAATTTGACATTCAGAGCCTTGAAGAAGGGAGGAAAAAAACAGCTCAAGGTAGCGTCAAGCCTCAGCCTGGTGCAGCATCCTCTCCTCTCAGGCCACCTTAGCATAAGTTTTACATACCTCAGAATCAAGTAATTGGACAGATATTGATTCTGGTGTCAAAAATCGAAGCTCTGAGAAATACCAAGTATGCATGCAGGGAAACCGAGTCAAGAAAAAAAAAAAAACAACTTCTCCCTTCAAGGAAAACATAAACAGTGACAGAGAGGCAGAGAGATCCGTCTTATCAGGGAGTGTAATGGCCTCTGAAACAAGTTTCCAGGATGTGTCGTTAAATCTCTGGGTAGCCTTTCGACATCGCTGCCATTATCATGATCCTGGATTCAGTCGGAATGTTAACTTGGCATGCCAGAGAAGGATTTCTAAATTATTTGGATTTATCTCACATACCCATCAGGCAAAGAGACAATGCCTTTTGAAAGGGGAGGCAGACACTTGTAAGGATACTGGGGGAACCCTCTGCTCTACCATTCAAGAATTGTTCCCGTTAGCTTAGACAGGATGCTAAAGCAGCACAAGGATTTCTCTTGATGGTGACATTTTCAGAGTGATGACACACCACAGTGTTTCAGCAGAGCCCCAAATAGAACAACCATTCTGAAGCGAAATTAAAACCTGCTGTCCACCTCATTTTGTCAGTAAAGTTTCTTCAGAGGCAACAAAAAATGGACGAGTGACATATCGGCAAGAACCTCTGAGCGATCTAGTTGCTGTGCAAGGTTAGCCAGCCGTTGAACTCAGCGCCTCTCTGGGCTGAGCCTTGACAAACACCATCTTTCTGAAGACACGGCGCGGGGATCACTCAGCTAGTCCTGTGCCGCTGTTCTACGAAAACATGTTTTCTTGTCATGCATCGGCGTGTTACTCATGTTTCATAATGGTAGCAGGAGCTCGCATGTACCCTTTTCTGAACCAGGCATCCAGGCCTGGGCATGACATTTTAACCAGATTTGCATAAAGCTGTACATAACATCCCTCTAGGTTCTATAGATTGTAAACAAGTGCTGAAAGGAAGCGGTCTACACTTCCCCCCGAGGGCTTCAGCCATCCTATAAAGGGGCCACACTTCCTCTATGCGCCTTGAAATAGCAAGGTGCAAATGGAAAACAGAATTATTTATAATCTGCAGAACTCCAGTTTAATATCACTGTGGAGTGGATGCCTTTGAGGGGTGTGGGGGGTGGTGGTGGTAATGGAGAATTAATTGGTGCAGATAAAATAGCATGGCAATTGTTTGATTCATGTTAGTGCAGTTTAGAAAAAAACTCAAAAGTTCAAACCATCAAAGAGAGACTCTAATATAAATGTAGCCTTTGGCAAGCTGTGAACGTCAATGCGGAGGCTCCGGTCAGGGTTTCACACCGATTCTTCCTGCACATCATCGCAGTAAACTGGTAAACCGGTTTCCCTGTCGAGTAGTTAGAGAGCTGTGGCTGCGGCTTCTGCAGCACTTTCATTTTTAATAATGATGATAAAGCACCACACTGTTTATGTGCTTTACCACCACTTGGTAGAAAGAAAGAAAAAAAAAAACCCTGCTGTACGCTGTGTGTGTGTGCATGCACACCAGTGCATGTTGCTCCACGGTGCATCTAGGACCTGAGGGGGGGATTCTCAACTGTGACATGTTTGCTTGGCGCTTAACTCGCAGCCTTTCTCACACCAAAGTTCTTAAATCATGTTGGCATTTAAATCACAGAGGGTCCCATGATGCCGTGCGCCTTAAAAGCCGGGGTCCTTTGGATACCAGCAGCGCATCCAAAATGTATGAAAACTAATAATATCTCTAAAGTATTTACACTCATAAACACTTGATCAGAGTTATTAGTTTTGCAACAGAGCACACAGTCGAATCCTGCGCAGGCTTTGATATCGAACCAATGACTTAAATAATCCATTGCGCGTTGCAACCAAGCATAAAACACATTTGAAGCGAGACCGTTTGAGGCCGGTACCACAGGTAGAACTGGCAACGACTGTGAAAATTGTGCAGTGAGTCCCCAGTGATCAGCTTCAGTGATAGTTAAAAATAAATATATAAATAGAGATCTGGTTTATTTAGCCTGGTTTGAACATGGATGTTGCAGTACCCAGAGTGGCCACTGGTTACACCGAACACACCATTAGCTGGGAGCAAATCTCCTGTGACCTTTCACTGACATATTTTGTTAGTATTTAGTGATTGCTTGTGTGTGTGTGTGTGTGTGTGTGTGTGTGTGTGTGTGTGTGTGTTTGTGTGTGTTTGTGTTTGTTTGCGTGCGGTTTGTGTTGCTGCATCTTGTCGACCCCTTGGACAAACACCATAAATGTGCCTCTTTGTAGTTAAGATGCAAGGAAAAAAAAAAATCCAAAATTCTCAGAAGGGCAATGGTGCGCTAACAGGAGAGGTTCGGTAGGGCTGCGAACAAATGCGGCCGATGCTTGCGCAAAATCTGTTGGTGGAATTTCACACTTATTTGAGCTGTGGGCGGAGTCCATAAGTGTGTATTCATTAGCTTGGAGACTGGTTGCTCTGCTGCTTGTGCCTGTCAAGTATGTAGCTGCAGTGGCTACGGGGAATGCAGCGTGCATCATGAATATTTTTGCATGTTAAAACATCTTGTATGCAAAACAGACAAAATAGAAAATAGACCTCCAAGAGCTTTGTTTCCACTTTCGCTTTGTTTTTTGTGTCTTTTTTTGCAGTGTTTTCTTGATGTGCACATGGAAATTTATTTAAAGCAGCTGCAGAAAAAAAAAGTGCGACGTGTTTGAGAGTTTGAGTACAAATTCAATCACGTTGGATTAATATGCACGCATGCGTTTGTGTGTGTGTCTCTCTCTCTCTGTATGTGTGTGTGTGGCGGTGGGGTTAGATTGTGTGTCGGCGCCCCCTTTTTATCGGCAGCCCTGAGAGCCTAACAAGCCGCTCTGACAGCAGACCCAACAGCCCTCCAAGTTTGTGGCGTCCCCCTCAGCAGACTGTCTGATAGGTAACACTAATGGGCAGAAGTAATGGGAGATAACACAGGCGGAGGCAGCGCCAACAGCTCGCGGCTCCCGCATGTTGCAAGCTGTGCCCAGGCGACAGATGGATGTGGTCTCGGGGCTGATTAATGTGCTCGCTGGCCGCCGCTTCACTGGCCGCTGCCGTGGAGGACTTCACAAAAGTGCTCCCGATATTTATTCCGTTTCCAAAACAGGTGTCACACTTGTTTGGTTTCCCCGTTTCCCCTGGCTGGATGGGTGCGAGCGCGACGACCACGGTGGGGTGGGCGTGGGGTCAACCGCCTGTTGTCACCCCCCCCTAAACCTTCCTGCTGGAATACAAATAAACAAGAGGGGTTGTGGTAGTCGAGGCTGGCACAAATTCATCATGAAGCATAATGGAACACAGCGGTGGCGTGAAACAGGAAAAAAAAAAATAACGACAAGGTCTAACCGATTTGCGATGACTTTCGACGCATGTGTCACTGAACACCTTAAAAGCAACAAATGGCACAAACAGCGGGCTAAGTAATAATGATGATGATGATGATGATGATGATGATAATAATAATAATAATAATAATAATAATAATGGATTGGATTGGCTTTTCATTGCACCCAAAGCGCTTTACATTGAACCCATTATTCATTCACACCACATTCACTCTGGTGGTATGAAGCTACATGTGTCGCCACAGCTGCTGTGGGGCAGACTGACAGAAGAATGGCAGCCAATCTATGCCAAACGGCCCCTCCGACCACAACCCAACATCCACGTGTCTTGCCCAAGGACACAACGACAGACTGGGAAGGAGCGGGATTTGAACCGCCAACCTTTCGGCCTACCTCTTGAGCTACAGCGTTACTTTGCACCACTTCCAACCTTACTTTGGTTCACGCTGAGAACTTTCCCATTGCCTTTCAACCCCCCTGTTTCCAATTAGGGCACCATCTATAGCATAAGAAAAAAAAAGATTGATATGTATGCACGCCTCTCATAAGCCAGATGAGCGGCTCCTCCTCGGTCCTGGTCGGCACGGTGACACTTGGCACGTGCCGGAGAAGCGTCCAGTACGCCAAGACTAATATCTGTCAGAGCCAAGTGACAGCGAGGCTTATCTGTGGCGAGCCATACTTCCTCTGCCTCCCCAAAGATCCGGCTGGACAGTGTGTTATCCTTCCCTCCTGATAAACCTCAGCACACACACACACACACACACACACACACACACACACACACACACACACACACACACACATACACTGTGTCACATCCAGGCTGTAAGCCGTCAGCTGTAGGGTTGTTTTTGTTTCACTGCCCACCTAATTCTCCGCTGACACACATTCCCTCCTCCGCTGCCGCTTCCCAACACTTGTTCACGCGGTTTATCCTGTCTTTAAAGATGCCACCCGCCACCCCGTTTCCGCACCGCCCCCCAGTACCCCCTCCACCCCGTGAGATTAGCTGCGGGTTAAGATGAAAAATTGCGTTTTCAGCACAGTGACATCTAATCTGTTTGCCAAGCTTTAATTTCCCCCGTCGATGTGAGTGCCGGTGGGCCACGAGCTCACGACAGACACACTTTTGTCAAAGGACCAGGATGAGACAGTGTGAGCACTGTGGTCTTGCACCCTCTCTCCCCCCAACAACAACACACACAACCACCACCGCGTGGTTTATTTGTTTTTCTGACCCTGAAACAAAAGTTGTGTCTGTCTGAGTTAAACACTAAGGCCGTGCTGCTTTCTTAAACAGGTGCTTTAAACTTACGATGATAAATGATGACAAGTTTTCTCAGAGACGAGTTGTGATCCAGAGCCCTTTGGTCATCTGTCATGTCATTCAGTAGGAGCACTGATCCAATAAAAGTCAATAAATAATAAATAGAAAAAAAGCAAAATCTCCTTTATGCAAGTATCCAGTATGCTAACAAATGTTAGCATTTGTTTTGATTTTAGTTGTCAAGGTTCTTAAACAGCTGTGTGATACATAAACTATTGAATGTGGCAATGCAATGGGAAGTATCTTGAATGGGTTCAATATTGAGTAAACTCCACCCAGGTTAAAAACATTGGTACGTCCCTGTGGCACAATTCAAACACACCAGCCTTTCGATGGTCGGCCTGGGAGTTTTTCTTTGAAAACTGAAATGAGCCACACTGTTTTTCGGGCCTTTTCCCACCTGAGCAGCACATTAGCACGGCGGAGATGAGACCCAGGCTGCGAGCTAACTAGTTGTCCGCGAAAAATAGAAGCTATTTTTCATCCCGACAGCTGTAATGCGGCCGTGTTATTGGCATAATGTGCAAGTAAGATGAGTAACGCAGGAGTTTCTCATTTCTCATCTGCTCATGCGGGGTGACAAGAAAAGGCTGTCATTAAGGGCTTAAACTAAAATGCCCCTCCAACCCCAAAAACCCATTGCACCCTGAATCCCGGCGTGGCCTCATGTGAGCCGTCTCTCAATTCCTTCAAATCTGAATTATGTCGTCAAACAGAGGTGCCCGCTGTGTGCACCTCTTCAGGGAGGCAGATGGAGAAACAGATAGATGTGAGACAGGAAGTGGAGGGGAGGGGTCGATCGAGGGCTGTCTGAATCAGATGTTTCACTTTCTACCTCTCTGACGTGTGTCTTGGCAGAGCCAGGCGTGATTACATAACATTACGTTGCCCCACAGAGTTTAACCTGCCGTACCCGTCTGATAAATAAACCTAGCGGGGCTCCGAGGCGGCCAGGCAGCCAGCCAGCTAGCACACGGCTGAGCCCGGCGTCACATTCAGGTAGTCAGAGAGCGCTTCGGGCTTAGCGCGTCACCGGCGATGACATGACTGTGTTGGCCGCCGCGTTCCATCAGCGACGCCGCAGGAATGAAACGAGCAAATTGGTTTCCAGGTGTAGGAAACAGCCTGTGTGGTCGGAGATCTTTTTCATTTTCTTCAAATATCAGGGAATGTCAGGGACGGTGTCGGAGTCGAGTGGAGCGCGAGAAGCCACCACTGATGAACAAAAGTTGCGCTCCTGTGTGTTTTGACATGAAAGAGAATTTTTAGATTCCCCGCGTATTATTTTCAGATGCGGCATGACAAGCTGTCTAAAAGGCCACTTAAATATTAAATGGCTCCTTTTTTTGTCCTCCGCTTCTCTGTCGGAATAATAAATGGAGGCTGTCGGCGTGAATGTCATCATCCGAACCTGCTTCCCGTCAAAGTGAAAGTGGCTCCAACAGTGAATTTGCTCCAGCTGCTGTGTTGCCCTCAGATAGTTCGTTGTGCATCAAACAACAGGTTGGGCCATGATACAAACTAACTTCAACTTGTGTGGAGGATTCCATATCGTCGCTTCCTGTTTGGCAGAAAAACATAAAACTCATTCTGTTAGTTGAGGCCAGTGAGTTTTACTTTGAACAACAGTGTGTGTATATACCGCAGCAATTCCAGTGAATTTTGTGGAGTTAAAAACTTTTTTTGATGAAATGCCGTGTTTACGGAAAACTTTTTTTTGTTTTAATGAAAAAGAATTGATTGGATTGCTTTGGTCTCCGTGTGGAGACGGCTTTACTTGGATGACTTTGTCTTTACAAAAGTTTGCTTCGGAATTTTCAAGTCCTCATATTTTCAGTGGTAGCAGCCGATGAGCTGCCAGTTCGGTTCCAAGAAAAAGATTTTTGGAAAATGTCGGTGAATATAGGAGAAGCGCAACCGTCTCTCACAATTTCTCACCGTCGCGAGCCCATCTGTCAGCCGGGCGGAGACTGACGTCAGCCGTTTGCTGGGGACACTCCTCCATCACACTCCCCGGCACTTAGCCTGGGCTGCAGGTGGAGCCCCGGCTCATCCCACCGCTGACAGCTCAGACTATTAGGGTGATGCACGGCAGCTCGTTCCTCATCCTGCACTGGGAAAGGTGATGGATCCACTCCAACCACTGGCTCCAAATGCCAGTGGAAAAGCGCCACCCGCCCCACCCTCCTCCATCCCCTCATCTCATTTGGCAGCAGGCAGCTAGAGGGGAAAGGTGTTGCTTGTGGCTGTATGATGGAGAGTTATGGGGTTGTGCGGTGTGTAAAGGGTGCAGGGGTACGTCCCAGCTGACCGTGCTGGGGTCACGGGTTCAGCTCCTTGCTAAAGGACAAAGAGTGTTTCATATTTATGAGTCGCCATGTTGGGGAATCCATCTTTTTGGTGCCATAAAACATGTTGCATTAGAGACACCATTCATTCTGGATAAGAACAAAAAAAAACAAAAAAAACTACGTCCTGTCTCTGTACCTCACCTCCTCATTTCCCCCCACCTGGAATCTTGAATATTGAGGCCTGGTTTTGTTGTAAGCTAAGCGGCAGGAATTTAGATAAACAATAAAAAGCCTTTTCAACTACAAAATATTCACATTTCAGCATAATTCCTGCTTGATAATAAAAATGAAATGCTGCTTACTGTACATAGCCAACACATCCTCATGAATATCTGCACACACACACACACACACACACACACACAGACTTGCTCTCACCGAATGCAGTATAATGAATAATCACAAAGTCATAATTACCTTCTAACAACCTTTTTCTCACTACAGTGCGTCTTTGTGATTGAAGTCCACCCACATTGAGCTAATTGCATTTATTCCCCGATGCCACAAATGCGCAATTAAAATGCAAGCATTACAAGCAGCACTGCAAAATCATCAATACGGCGCTGCGTTGAAATTGGGGCCACCCCCCCACCGCACTTAGAGCACAGCCTAAAACTTGTTTGTGAAGAAGTGGGGGCGTTCAGAGACGTGGCTCAGCATTTGCTTTGCCTTATTCTGCATTTGTGCCACCATCAGGCTATTTAATGGGAGGCAGATTTAAAGATTATTGTGGAATACAGTTAATCCAGCAGTGAGATCTTGCGTGGTTATTTTTGTGTGCCGAAGGGAGGCGGGGGTGGGGGTGGGGGTTGAGCTGGATGCACAAGAGGAACTTGGGAACCGTTATATCAGATACAAGTTCCAGTTTTGTGCACACGCTGCTTCAAATTGAAGTCCTATTAATAACCCACCCTTCACACAGAAATGAAATTTATTCAAGTAGGAATAACCACTTCATGGAAGGTTACTTAAAAAAAAAAAAGATTAAATTATCAAAATAAAAGCCTTGAGAAAAATGCCCAACATGAGTCACATGATGACCAAGGTCATCCAGTTGCCTCTTGGAGTGGAACATAAAAAAAAGGATTTTAAAGTAATTTCCTTGCTGCTTTGTCTGTGTAAGGCAGTTTTCTGTTTCTCCCTGTAACTAATCCAAAAATGCAATATAGTCTGGCTCCTAAAATAAAAGAAACAGTTGTTGTTGTTCTCTGCTGTGTTGTAGGCTGCTGGCCTTGCAAGACAGTGTTCCAGATTCTATTTCCATGAGTACAGAATTGGCGGCATTGAAGTGATCCAGACAAGCACCGACTGAGTAGGATGCCTGCTCTTTTGCTACATGGCTGTGGCTTCTCAATTCCTCAAAAGCTGCAACAGTCTAACTGGCCGCCGTGGTCTTCCTGATGAGGGGGATGTCTGGTCTCCCCACTCAGGTGCCCACTCATGCTGCTGACTCCATCGCATCCCTGCCCTCTGAGATATTCCATCTGCAGACCCCACTTTTCCAAAAGATAGAGGATAGCTTGTGGAACAGATTCAGCATCCTGCTTGGCAACCCACAAACAATTCACATATTTTGACTCTATTTTATGAAGTGTAAGAAAATGCAGATCGACAGTTTTTCTACCTCACTCACGAGCACCCTTTGAGTTGTTGGGACTGAGAAAAAATGAAATTAGAATACATGAAATGAGAATTATTATTATTATTTTCTTTAATCCTTATGCATTTTGAATACTAGGACTTACATACTTGGCATTAGCAGGTTCAATCTTGAGGGGATGTTTCAGTTCATCATCAAATCAAGATTTCCATCGGAGGAAGTCGTCAATTTTGCCATCTCTTCTCTTCTCCTGTCCAATTGCCTTGTAGAGCTCTGGACCTCTTCCTCTTGTCAGAGGTCCAGGATGGAACGGTGAGCTTTGCCATTCCTGCTGACTTTCTTCTTGTGGGCCTCACGGCATTCATACTTTTCTGTTACTCTTGTGCAATAGTTAGAAAATGATCAGCAAAGTCGGAGGGCCTCAGTTGCCCTGGACTGCAACTGTGATTCGATATGATTCCACACTTCCCTCTGACAACATTCTTCTAGTCTCAAATGCTTTAATTTCTGAAATTGGCTTTGTTCATTTGCTGAATGTCATGCAGATAGTGCAGAAGGCAGAATTTTCTATAACTGAATATGCAAACAAATTGTATTTCTCCTCCCACTTCATATTATAGCGCAATTGCCTTTTGCCAAGTGCTGTTTATGGGTATTTATTATTCTGTTTTATTTAGTAGGTAAAGCTTCTCTTTGTCTGTCAGTTGTTGTTTTGTAGACTACTCTCTCTGCTCATTTCTCTCCCAACCTGGCCTCCTTCACTCTGGAAGCGTTCAAGTTCATCAACGAATTAACGGCTTACATAACCACATCAACAACGCTAGCAATGCTGTTGCTCACTAAGGCGGCTTCGTTCATTCAATGCAGTGAGTGACGTGCTGATCAACTCACTGGTCACTGAGCATAAGGATGACTGTGAATCTTCATGTAAATAATCCTGTCATTTGTTGATTTCATTTCCATTTTATAGCCAATTCTTGATTCTCATGGAAGTACTGGACAAAGTGCGTCCATTACTGTGGGTCACTCGTCTTCCATCCGTTCTCCAAATTAAGCCGTTTGTTTTTGTTGTTATTTTAGCCAGATAAAAACATGGAGATCATGACCTTGTGTGTCCTCCGATGTCGTTACAGCCAAGCTGTTATGGTTTGAGGTACAAAAATATTGTTTTAAATTTAGTGAGTGGTAAATAGACAGGGACTGTGGTCACAGACTTTGCTTTATGGAAAACCGATTATCACTGAGGAAAGGGTAGAGTTGAAGGCCATCACATTGGCACTGAGTGTTTACATTGATCGAGAGGCAACCAGCCGGCCGGATCTGTGTCAAAGATCAGACGGCGTGCGGTGAGCCTCGTTGGGCTGTGTGCGCTGTGCTGTATGTGAGAAAGTGCGGAGGCAGAAAACTCTTAATAATGCAGCTCGTCGAGCAGGTTCACCCCCTTCCTTCCCTGTTTGCTCAGGCAGGTTGGTGGAAATGCTGATGATGCAATGTGCTGACCCAAATACACTACCTGCTCCCAGCAGACTGCACCAGCTGGAGCGGTCTCTGTCGCTCCGCTTCTTTCCTTCCACCTCTTTTGTAAAACCTCGGCTCTCTTTGTATTTCTTTTAAGAAAGTACCATTGTATTTTGTTTTTCTCCTCCTGCTCTCTTTCTCACTGTCCTGCTTTAGCCACTTTCCGGCCCTGTCCTCCGCAAAGCCTTTAGGACCTGCTTCTTGCTTTCTTAATTTCTTCGACTGCTGCTGTGCAGCGTCATACACAAAAATAATAAATCTTTTGTGTCTCACACCTGTCTTAGAGGTAAGCAAAGGGAAAAAAAAAACAGCAAAACAAAACGCAGTCTTGCAATATCTGCAATATGTGCCAAAGACAAAAAAAAAGAACAAGTCAAGTGAATTTTACGTTAAAAGAAAAAGCGCTGCGAAGTAAAACCAGCAGAAGAATGGAGAGAGGATTTCAGGAAATAATGTAGTTGAGGTAGTGGAGGTAGTTATTTTATGGTATTTCAAAGCAATATAGAGTTCTCACCTGCAGGGGGTGGGGGATAGGGCAGCCATGGTGCAATGAATAGTGGGAAATGGTGTGAAAGCAGTTGGGATTGTAAAATGCCCCAAAAAAAAATCCAGTTTTCAACTAAAACAAAAAGTCAGGAGAGTAAAATCTCAAGGCAAGTGTGATTGTCTGAAGGCGAGTGACTGTTCAGTCAAGACCATTTCATTTGTTAGTCCTGCTTTGTGTGCCAAGGTGAGTCCAGTACATGTACTGAGACATTTCAGCAAAAAATGAGAACACAAAAAAAAAATCAAGGCTAATGTTCCAAGTGTTGCCCGACATGCTGAAATCAAATCAGTTGCCCACATGAGAGTGTCAACAAAATGTATCCCTGACAGAATATCCAAATTCTTACTGTAAAGCTGAGATAATTCTGTGTAGCCGTAGCAGTTCTGAAACTTGAATCCTTTTGTGGCTGGATCAGTGTGCTTTTTAGCGTGGGGGCTTATGCGTATAATTACAAAGACTCACTTATTTTCTGCATGACAGCCTTCGTGCCGTAATAGCTTTAGTTTTCAGGGCGAAAAAAGAAGAAGAATGAGTATCAGGTAAATTGGAATTCTCCCATCATGTTTTCTACCCCCATTTTTTCCCCCTAAGCCTTTGTCCAAAATTACTTTCATTTTATTTCCTAAAAAGGATGAAAGACGACATAAAGGACAAGCTAATATGAGCTAAAACAGACGCGTGGGTGGGCTGCTTTCTTTGCTTTGTTAACAGCTCATCGCGTTTCCTCTGTGACTCACTGTCTTCTAGAGTTTAGCATTGTGTGCTTTTTTTAAGGTATAGGGAGAAGCTTCAGTGGTTTCCATGGTGTAAACTGTTAAAAGAACAAATAAATGGCCATTGAGAGGCAAATATATTCCTTTGCCTGGCGCCCAAGCAAGGGGAAAAGGGCAATGTAAATACATTCATCAGGAGCCAAGTGGCCTGCGCTTATTATTCCATTATCGACCTTGATCTCCAATTTGCATCGTGCTTTATTTCTTATTCAGTGGTAATCAATGGGTGCTAGCCTGTTGAGTTTAAAAAGCGGTGATTGACATTGACGAATGGTGTAGCCAGTGTGTGACAAAACAGCAGCTAAGCAGGTCGGGGGTAGGGGGGTGTCCACTGTAGAGGTGGCAAAGAGCTGCGCCGTGGGAAATAAAGTCAAGCAAGAGCAAATATCATGAATACCCAGAAGGGGAGGGAAGTGTATTGATGGACAGTCTTTTCCACAAAGTAAAGGAGCAGTATGACGGTCCAACGTCTGTGGTCAGAGAAGAAGAAAAAGCCCAGCGATCAAGTTGATGCACAGACAGCCAATCAGACGGCGCTTCATCCCTTAACCCCTGGAGAAGACGGCAATGGCAGCACGAAAGTAGAAAAGGTGCAATGGAAGGAATGGGCTTTAGAAGTGCTGAAGCTGTTTTTTTTTTCTTTTCTTGAGGAATAAAGAAAATGGAACGAAGGAAACGGCAAGGGTGGGGGGAGGGGGGTGTAGGGAGAAAGGAAGAGCACGAGCTTATCTGTTAAAATAGAAAAAGGCATGACTCAGATGAGGAGCAGTGAAAATGTGGCACTCAGGCAACATTTATTTTTCTTTTGCAGGAAGCCGTTGACCACGGAAGACAAAATTTTGAGAAGCACAACACAAAATGTGTATTCGGTGATATGGCTTCTGCATTGATTAGATTACAGGGCAAAACTGTAAACAGAAAAAAAATAAAATGAAATAAAAAAACAATAAAAAACACACAACAAAAACAATAGCTGTGGCTCCAGTTGACACATTCCTATCAGTGGGGCTTTAATGCAGCACACTTGCCATTTTGGCACTTTCTGCCTTTTCTTCTTCCTCTTCAACTTTATCTGGGAATTTAAAACACACAGTGGGCGAGTAGTACTGGCATTTTGACGGGAAAAGCAACATTTTATCAGACCAACAACACACAAATGACACAAGGCTAATGTCTTTTCAAAATGTCCAGATATAATAAGTTGCATGTCAGTTAGCAATATATACGTGTATATATATGTCCTGACAAGGCGTTAAAGACCCAATAGACACCTGTGCTTAATGATAGTCCACCAGGCCTTCAGTGATTCCTGCCTTCATTTTAAATGAAGGCAGGAACCTCCGTGGGTCATGTGGTACCGGGCCGTGGGACTTTAGCACAACCCCAACCCCCCCCCGGTCTTCCGCTGGACTTGAGCGCAATCTCCAACCGGCGAGAGGGTATGAAAAAGTCTCTAGTTAGATCCACATGGTGTTTGGTGGTTGGAGTTGACCTTCTCGTAATAGTCCACAGATCTAACATGACTGAATTCAAATATGAAGGTTGTGTGTTGCATTGTGTACACACTTAATCTCCACGGCCATTAATGCTAACTTATAAAGCCATTAATGTCCATTATCGTAATTAGCTTCGGTTACTCACATGAGCACTCACTCACTCAGCACTGACCTGAGTGAAATCTGTGGAAGTCTCGCAAAACCATCCTCCCCCCGCACCCACCCCGTCAGCCACGGCACTCCTTCTGCAGCTTCGCCGTCATCCGTTGTTTTCGTTGTCGCCGTTCCACCTGAATGCTCTCGCCTTCCGCCTGCTTTAAAAATACTAGACGGGGCTGCCTCGTGCATATGTTTGCCTGCCATGAAAAGGTGCACTATTAATATGCAAGTGTGTTTCATGAATAAGTAATGCTGTTCCCCTTCCCTCCCACTTGCCAGTGTCGTTTATGTCAAGTTTAGTAATATTGTAGCAGAGTGGCGGCGTTTGGCAAGTTGAGCCATCCATCTTCGGCGGCCACTGAGAGGTGGGCTGCTGTTTCCCTGAGGGGCTGAAATTTACATCCTCGCTCCATACCTGCGATTCAGCTCCCAGAGGAACACACTTTCCCACACAGCACCAATCGTCCTCAAGGCGAGGAGCTGTGGCAAACTTACAAATAGGACTTTGCAGGATTCCACTTTAGCAAGAGCAAATGAGGACTCTGTTCAGCGGCCACATTATTAGGTTGAATGCTGTATTGTTTAACACAAATCCCTAATCAGCCAATCATATGGAAGCAACTGGATGCATTCAGAAATGTCAACATGGTGAAGACCACTTCCTGTATTTCAAAGCAATCATCAGAATGGAGAAGAAAAGGAATTGAAGTGACTATGAGACAATGACGTGCCCATTGGAGTATTTCACAAACTGCTGATCTGCTGGGATTTTCACCACATGACAACCATCTCTTGGGGTTTACACAGAATGGTTCCAAACAGAGAAAATTCAATTCAGTGAACAGCAAATGGAAGGAAGAAAGTGCCTTGTCAATTTCAGGGGCCAGAGGTCAGAAAGTACAGTCTGGTTGGAGATAATAAAAAAGCAACAGGAACTCCAATAACCAGTGTTTACAACCACGGGTTGCAGAGTGTACATATGAACCCAAGAGGGCATCATGTAAGACCAAGGTAAGTGTTCCAAGAAAATGAAGAAAAAAACAAAAAACAGGTGGCCTGTAATTTTTAATGCCTTTTCTCACATTGAAAAAGAATCTCCATGTATTTATTCAACCCCTCGTAGACCTCATTAGTAAAAGCCCCTCCAGTGGCAGGGAAATTCACTTTCCTTGTCCATAGCCGACACACAGACGTGTGTTTCCCCCTTTTCCTGTGCTGGGTTCTCTTCCTCCCAGCTGCTCGACTCTCCCAGCTCCGTGATACTTTGGGGGAGGGGGTCAAAGGTTGATAATGGCCAACAATCCAATTTCACAGCGCCTGCCTCTGACAGACACCGTGTGATCTTGGGCGGGACCCTCTCGATCCCGCTCTCTGCATATCCTCAAGAACGCTCTGAACTTAATCAAACTTTAATTAGCCCTCTGCTTTGCTGATAATTGGCAGTGTAGGCAGTGGCAGAAACAGCCCCTCTCCTGGATACGTTCTCGGAATGAATCCGACAGAGTTGGAGAGGGTAGGATACAGATTCCTGGACATGATCGGTTCCAAAACCCGGCTTGATCTCAACATGGACATTTTACATGTACAGTTATATTACAGAACACTTTGACTCAAGAGATACAATGTTTACTATCATAGTTGTCTATGAAAATTCTACACCTAAAATGTCTTGTACACTCTCTTTAAGGTTTACCATTTGCTGTTTTCCTTTCTGGAAATACTTTCTCAACACTATGCTTTGTTCATGAAGATAACACGCTGACAGAATCCAACTTTCACAATTTCTCACTTGATGCTGAGGCCTTTGGCAAAAAAACCTCATATCTCTACCAAGATCTGGGTAAACGTGATTTAGGAACAAATATACAAATAAAAAGCAGAACATTGTGGGGAACAACCCATACATTAACAAGTGGTGTTTGTGATTCAAAGGTGTATAGTCACCAGGTCTTTATTTTGCCATAAATGTCTTCACAGACATATTAAATGGCAACAGTGCTGTGGGCACCAATATCTCACTTTAAACAAGGGTGCAGAAGGAATTGAATAAAGTTTTTTCAATAAAGGACAGCAGTAAAGAAATCTCACAGAATGAGAGTGGGGAAAAAAGAACTGTGTGGGTGGTGTGTGCTCAATATTGAGCAGCACTCAGAAATATGATACCTGGGTATGTTTTTCTTTTACCTTTTTTTGTCGAGGCAAAAAGTAATAAAAAAAAAAAACAATTATGGCCCAAGCCTCTTTGACCTGTTGGAGAAAATCCATGCCAACCCAATCTTGTTGTCAGTGTGATGATCCACCAAATTGAATGCCCTCTGAAATGAAATCAATGGAGTTACTCCAGAGCCACATCAATCGGCTGAGGCGGCCGTGCAAATGGATCTAAAGGCCAACTGTACCCCTCCCCAAAAGAAGTCGGGTCAATAGCATAAATATGAAAAGTTCAGAAGACTCGGTTCCGTTTACGAGCCCGTATCCATGAATGACTGTGGACGCTGAAGCACAGTTGCACCCTTTGAAAATGGAGCCCAAAACAGAAGAACACTGATCCCACAATGTTGAGTTTCCTTGAGTCTAGGATTTTAGTTTTATTTTGAATGTTTAAAACCTTAATTTACGAAATGGTGATCAGCAGCTCTGAAAGTACAGTGGAGAGAGGTCCTTTGTGTTTGTTTTAAAAATTTCCTACAAAGCCAGAATTGACAATGTACATTTGGACTTCCAGCAATGCAACCCATTTTTCATTTTGGATTATTGTTATAAGTTATCCTTGTGCACTCCAATTCATTCTGTTTGAAATGTGATCAGGTTACATTAATGTTAACACCTTTTCAACGCTCAAACTCTCATCATTGGCTTTTCCTCCGCTCTTGGCGTTATCCATTCCTCAAGTTGTCATATTGACGACCGGAAAAGAAAGCGGCGCACAAATCCACTTTGTCTGCAGTTACATGAACCTGCTTCAGCCGTTAACTTTGAAGCTGGAAAATGCTCTGAACAGGAAGAATCAAGCTTATTGTTTTCCGCTGCCTTTCTTTGTCTATGAAGCTCTGAGGCTGTTGGAGCCTGATGAGTGTTTGGTGTGAAACTGTCCATCAGTGTGGGAAAAGAGGACGTGTTCAGCCCAAGGTGATCATAACAAAGGAACAGGTAGCACGACTCTTTTGCATCTTGTGCATCCTTGAACAAAAAACCTGCAGCTGTGCTGGGAGTTCAAGTTCGAACCATCACAAAAAAAACAAAACATTGAATTCAGTTGGAGACATTAACTCTGGAAGGGTTAATGTTGAGGGTCAGAAATCTTCTACATCAGTTTGCTTTGGTACATCTCTCTGTGCAAGGTTTCCCTTCTTTCATGGTCCCAATTTGATGCCATTTTTCCAGTTCCCTTTTTCCGAAACACAGTTTCTTCCTTCCCAAGGACCATGTATTTACCTCCCAAGGAGCCCAGTTTTCGCACTGGGCAGACCCACGTTTCTGCTGGGCTGATAAAAAGACTATGGGGGGAAAAAAGAGGGTGGGGAGTCTTTGAAGTAAAGGCTTCATGGATTTGTCAATAGCTGGTATTGACTCTCCTGCTTTTATTTAATAAGGTTCACATTCTTCAGGCTTGGTTTGCTGGCACCTCATTGCTATGCTAGCTGCGCTGCGGCATGCTGTCGTACTGCTGATTCCATGTGTTTCCACATTGATTACACCTCTGGGATTAGCTCAGATGCAAATGCGTGGGTGTGTGTTTGTGAAAGCGTGTGTGTACAAAGAGCTTTAGTCAGAAGTGAGTAAAAAGGCTATAGTCTCACTATAGCTTATCCACTTGTGATTGTTTGCACCATTGTCATTTTCTCATTGTGCATAAGACAGGCTGATCTTTCAAGCACAAATACACAGAAGATTAGAGATGTTGAAGGCCTAGCCATGTATAAGGGAAGGGGAGGAAAAAAAAAAAACAAAAAACATCTGGCCTTACAGCATCCAAACAGTTTGGGTTCCCTCACGTATCATTTTAAAAAAAGCAATTGTGAGCTGCCAGGCAGGCATAGCTATTGTTCACACATGCTGCTGTGAGAATCAGGCTTCCTTGAAAAGCCTGGGAAACATTCCACCAGAAATGAGGAGACGTCAGAAGGAGCGAGATTAACATGCAGCGAAGGAGAAGTCCCCCGTCTTATAATTACGCCGTGGATTAAAACGTGATCAGCCATTCGGAAATTGATGCTAATGAAAGCATCAGAAAGCCGAAGCACATTTAAGGGTTGCTGTTAAGCGCACACTCAAGCGCTTTTACCTTGTTAAATGAATCATATATTGGATTTCATGAACAACGCCATCCATAGATGTCAAGGTCAGACAACGCAGACGGCCCATTTCAGCTCCCTGCATGCATGATATCTGGGAGATTTAGCCATTGTTTGCTGCTGAAAGCCGATTGTATATGACTGTTTCATGTGCATGTTGATGGAACATGTTTTCATGTCCTGTTTTTTTTTTTCTTCTGGGTAATCCAGTTTTCCTACATAATCAAATTCTGGAGGCTATTTCTCCTCTCCTCTCAACTGCCTTCTGGAGTTAGTGTTTTTATTTGTGCTCAGAGCAAATAAATTGGTGTAAATAACAACACAGCATCGGGAAAATTTTAGCCAGTCGCCATGTCCTCTAATTAATATCCACAATACAATTAATATCATTTTATTGTCACATATTTTGAAAAGTATCTCTAAAGTATAATTAAAAGAAATCAGGACATCTAACAATATGCTGCATAAGTAAAAATTACTCCAAGCTATATTATTATTGAAGTAAATTATTCCTTCATATAAAAAAATATAAGACGATAGAGAAGAGGAGATGAATAAGTCTTTGTTCTGATCTGGAAAGCAACACATGGATTCCCACCAATATTCAGAAGGTGCTAAGAATAATTCTATCCAACTCGACAGCCTCCTCTGACTCACCATCATTCCACCTCCATCTCCGTAGTTTCTCATTGGCACAGGAGAAAAATGGACTGTAAAGATATTGCCTTTATTAAAAATGACACCCCTGATGGGTGAGAAGGTTCCAGCATCGAGTTTTCTTCAATTTTTTTTCCCTTTTGCAAACGGCAAACTTAGAACTCTCTGGCATCCCAAGGGAACGCTTCCATGCTAAGATTGCCAAATGGAGGTGGGCGTACCATGTCTTGAGAGAGCGAGTGTGGCGGAACTACATTAACAATCTCGATACAGAGAGGGTCACCAGTAAAGCGTCACCCTTCAGAGAGGTGTGGCATGGAGAATGCAGCGGCTTGCATGGTACTGCACTCGGCTCCAGCTCAAACAGCTGTCAGAGATGCCCGACTTGGGTGACAGGTGGGAAACTCGGAAGAGGAAAGAGGTGGGGGACGAGACAATACAACCACGCTACAATCTGCCAGAGTAATGTGCAAACATCTGTTGGTGGTAGAGCATGAAGGTATACTCAACACCACAGGTTTCTCCTCGCCACTTCTAGAACTACAAGGTTTTCAGATATCCAAACTGGCCACCGCAGTTCAGCGTGGTGTTGCCTGGTGTTGCTGGCATTGCAACACCAGGGAAGCACTTAATCAAATTTGTTGCCACAGTGCTGCACAGGAACGTTCAACTGCCTTTTTTTTAAAGACAAGGAAGTTGAGATGACTTGTTGATGGCACACATAAACAAATACGTTTGGTCCCATCCAGTATGCAAAGTATAATCTCAAGAAAACTTACCAAAAAGTAAGTGGCTGTCCAGACAGGTTATGTTATACCTTAGACAAGCTAAGAAAAAAGAAAAAACAAACAAACAAACAAACAAACAAAATAAACATGAAACCACTTGTTCCAGTGCCTTTTTTTTGGTGTAGTGCACAACTGCAACATCTGGTGGTGAAATGATTTACAACTTGACTCCATCAAAGACAGCCTTGAGAGCTTCATGATTACGATTATTGTGGCTTTTCCTCAAAGAAAGTATAAGCGTTGACTTGGTCAACACTGCTGACCGTACACAGCGTAATGGTGGCGATGTTTATGTATGCAAAACCCCCACCATGAAATCTAAACGTTGCTAGATTGGAAAACAGAATCCTTGTTTACAACAGTGACGTGGCACGTGTGCTCCAAGTGATTGTTCAGAATAAACAAGTTGGGCACTTCTTGTCAAAGAAGAAGAAGCTACAAACACCGCCTGCACTGACTGACTGACTGTTTTGAGCCCCAAACATATAATTCTCCTTTTCGCTGACACTGTTTATCTTATCTCCCACAGCTGCACCTCCATCATATATGTGGCTGCATACTGTCTACACACTGTAGTTACAGAACCTTGATGTTGGCTGCTTGCCAGAAAATTACTGCCTGCCGCAAAGGCTGAGGTGTCATTAAAAACATGTGCAAAATATAATCCTTTTAGCCCAACCAGAGAGACAAAGTGTGCACATGGACCACCAGACTCGATCTGAATAAAATAACTCTATGGATGCATCGGCGTCTTGACATGAAGCATTTTCATTCATATCCAGACTTCATTCTGATCATTTGTGTCCATGTAAACACTGCTAGTGTTTCTGATGAATGTCTTGTTTGGGACAGCGGTCCAGCTGCCTCCAGGCAGCACAGTCTGAAAAGTTTCACCACTTTTCTTTCTCCCCCAACTCCCTTTTTATTTATTTATTTATTTATTTTTTCTCCCCCAACTCCCATCACTGCTGCTAGTCTTCTCTGTGTGCCTTGGTTTTGGCAGTTTTGATAAATGCTAAAAAATAATAATAAATAAATGTTGTTTTTTTTTTCACACGGAGAAAACCACATTATAAACCATGGTCCCAAACCAGAGTCTTCACTGTGTTTATGCTCAGCCCCAAAAACTCTTCTTAAAAGCAATTTCTCTTCCTTTGCAAAGTTGGGGACAATCTTATGAATTCCTGGAAATGTACGTAAAAAGAAATGTGGGACTGGCATCTTGAAGAAAGTGAAAGAAATGTAATGCAGTGGGTCCCTGTATGTACCGGTGCGTATCTCAGGAGAAGGTGGAGAGAAGAAGCCGGTATAGAAGAGGCAGATTTATATTTCTAGGGAGAGAAATACAATGAAAAAGTTGTGCTTTTTTGTGAAAATACATCAACTGATTTTGTGAACGTGTGTTGACACGCATGTGTGTGTGTTTGTGAGCGTGCTGAGAGTGGCTGATAACAAAGGTGTGCGGTCACCTTGCTGTATGATTAAAGGTTTGTGCTCTTTAGCTGCTGTTTGTCCTCAAAAGAGGGGAAAAGAACACAACACGGAGGGGACAAAAAAAAAAAAGTGTTTTATCTGTCGCAGCCAGCCAACTCAATATTTTGCTATTTTCCTCAGATTAGGCTTATTCGAAAGGTCCCATAGGTGAAATGCCTTCAAAGATAATAAAGAGATTAAGATCACATTCAGAAATCCCTACCAGGGAGAGAGGAGAGCTTTGAAAGTAAACAAAGCAGTCCAACTTTCCACAATTTCACACTTCCCCCTCCCTCCTGTCACTGCCTCGGATTTGGCTTAACTTCTTAGATGTCCACATTAAGATTCTCTGATGCATTCATGAGGGCTTTTTTCTCTCAAAGCAGAGCCATTTAAAGAAAGAAAGACCGAAAGAAAGAGTGAAAGAAAGAAATAACTGAGTATAACCAGGGAAACAAAACCATTCCGAATGATTTCAACCTTTAAAATCAGGAACTGGAGGGAGGTTCATGACTGTATGTGCGCCAGGGAGCATTCATTTGCACGATTTGAATGAAAGCTGAAATGACAAATAATGTCCCTCGAATTGGAGCTGAAGTGCCTGATTATTCCAGCGGCCGTCCAATCAAAGCCGTGCGCGGTGTTCTCCATCCAAGCTGTCGCCCGGTGTCTCGCTGTCACGGAACTCGCAGGGGCCCCAGGTGTCAGTTTAGACTTCAAAATGACAATGTCGCGCTGCCAATGGCACTTTTGGTGTTCGCTCAATCGCAGGCAATCAGGATTTCTATAACTGGATGCAGATGATTTGGCCCTCATTTTCATTATTCAAATTCCCAAAACTTCGGAAGCCAATTTCCGTGCCAGGCTGGAACATTCTGCTCAATCGGGATGCAGGCGCCAGCGATGACAAAGGGCTTTGCGCATCAAGTTCATATTTAAGGCGTGAGGATTCTCTTCCTCCACACCTCCCCGCTTCCCCTCCATTCCTTTCTTGCCATCGCGAGGTGGAACGAGGGAGGTGGAGTTGTCAGCGAATGCATTGTGCCCTCCTGTAGGAGCAGAGTCGTGGAGTTGACCCCCGTGTCCACAGCCACTAATCAGCACTGTCACAGGGGAGGTCCGGCCCCCATCAACACATCGACAGCCATTGGTGCAGAGCCACAGCCCTGCCATTAATAAAAAGCCCCATTTGCATAAGTTGACAGGTACACAGTGCTTGCACCCCTCCCACCTCCAAGGACTCCACATACACATCGATTGACTTGGACCTACAGTGTGGCCAACTTGGCTTCTTTTTTTTTTTCATTTTCATTTTTTTTAAATGCATGCAAAGCAGCGTCACCGTTGAAGCAATCCGCATTTGTTATTACCGTCTCAGGGAATTTGAAGGTTGCGCTCAATTTTCAGAGCACAGCCTGCTGATGTCGTGCATTAAATGCAACATAAATCAGCCACATCTAACAACTATAAACTCGACACAAAGTTCTGAGCTTTCTGATACATTTCATTTGATTACATTTCTTATTCATTTAGCTCTCTTGTTGTGTGTTTAAAAACAGCCAGCTCAGCCGATATACTTTTAATACTTGCTTTCTACCTGAGGTGATTTAGTTGTTATTTTTTTTGTTTTGGTTTGTAGGTCTGTAAATGTTCTTAACTGGGGTTCGTTACTCCCACACACCAAGTGTTTCTGGTTCTAAAAAGCCATTTTGCACTCGGCTACCTTTGGGCCTAATGATGAACTATGATGGTACAGAATCCATCAGGTGTGGCGAAAGGTCAAGGTGGGCCTGTCGCCTCTGCCAAAGCACCATCCATACAGAGGAATAATTTACGTCCAGTATTACCCAGCTCAACTCATACCAGCGTTCACCCTGATGCTTCCAGGCAGTTTTTACGATCCAATCACACAACGTTACACACTGTCAGGTCCTGGTGTCAGATTGCGATTGAAGACCCTTTATAAATATTCCTCACAACTTTTCTTGTGATTTATGCCGCAGGTATTCCCAGCAATTTGTTCGTTCCGTGCATCTGTGAAGGACTCCAATTACTGAAAGCTTTTTCACACGTTTTTTTATTTTATTTTTTTTGTCACATTTGCAAGGTTCAACCAGGTGTTCTCTTTTATCTTCAGCTCAACAGTTCTATCTGACTGCAATTGATACGTCAAAGAAAGAAAAGTGCTAACGTGAGCTTCATCAAGGCATTTTGACAGTTGTCTCTCGAAAGAAATCACATATTTCCAAGAGAACGTAGTACCGTTGGACAGAACTGTCACAGTCGCACAATGCTTGATCAAGACTGTCTCTCAGTTTGAGTGAGCAGACACAGAGGCGCCTGCAACTTCAACAGATATGTCATTTTCATTAATCAGCCAGTCTTCTTGACAGAGCTGGACTGTCTTTGTGTGACTGTTTTCACTGGCAATGAAATGAGACAAAATAGCGTTAGTTGAGGGTCACTTTAATTTAAAAAGGCAGCACTGTTGATATGCAAAGTATTTTTTAGGATCCCAAACCTCAAACTAAGAGGTATATATGGGCTGTTTATTGTGCTACGTTAGAGCTTTAAAGAAATTGGAAGCATTCACCTGAGGCTGGAAACTAAGAAGGAAAGAGCATCTTCACATTCAAGATGATAGTCAAATGATCTGGCTTTGTTAGTTGAGGCTTACATATTTTATGTACACACACCGTAGTTTTGGATGAAATTACTGTTGACAGGTAACATCTATGCAACGTAGGATGGAATTGGAGAACAATAGATAACCCTTTTATGGAGCGAGAGACCATAAATTGTATTGTAATTTCCTCAGGTGTATTATTACACACTATATTCATTGTCTTGCTTCCAGTTACATAATGAAGTGGAAGTTGCTGTGATTCTTGGTTATGTGCAGTGACATGCTGAAGTATTTTTCCACACTATAGCATGTATGTGATGTGAAAAGTTCCTTCTTATTATTGCCTGAAAGTTCAAAGGGAAATTAATGCTCGTATTAATCTCAGATTATTCTAATGTCTCACTTTTTCAGCAAAGAACTCTGTACAATAACGTCTCTGGCCTTGAGCTGAAGATTTTTCAACACTCACAAAACAGAGATCATCTTATTTCCCCTTTTGACCCCTATTCTTCAGTGAAAGCCTTTGCAGGTTTTGAAAAAGAAGTATAAATTCATTATTAAGCTGATGATCCACTTTTGGCTCCAGCACTTAATACGGTGCAATTATTTGGTTTGACTCACACGCAAATACATGCACGAAAGTGCAGCATTATTAACACTGAAGTTGCGGGCTGTTGAAGTGAAGCACATTTCTACCTGCCTTATCTGAAGATCATCTCCTCATTCTGTTGATTGCCAAGGCCACGTTAAAGCATTCACCTCCTGTGTCCACAAAGACTTCCACTCGCTGCTGAATGCCACCCGGATGGAATGTACGATTCAATACCCAGTGGGAAATGCAAATGTTGGGGCCCATTTCTCAAAGTGATGACTGGTTCCAGCAATAACTTGTATGCGGCCGCCCCATCCTGCGCAAGAAGCCTGCTCCATAATTCAAAATATGTTCTAATTGGCACAGCTGTAAAATATGTGATTCCCTGTAAACACTGATGGGAGTGAGATAATTCAGTTCATTGGACATGGGGAAATTTACACTGCTGTACGTCGGCAGCTAATTTCCAAGGGGGAATTAATCTCCGCAGGGTCTTGGAGGTAGAATGACCACCTCTGACTGTGTAAATATTGACAGTAGGGGACAATGGCATAGCTATAATTAGTTCATGCATTTATGATTAGCGCTCAAAGGTTTGCATTCACAACTCTGACATTTACAAGAATATACCTGTGCAAAATGAATCACTTACACCCAAATTCCGCACTGCGGGAGAAATAGCCTCCGTGCTAGTCAATCTGGCTCACTTAAAAAGATCTAGAATTGCACTACTAAATACATGCTGGGTCTATTTCCAAGAGTCATTAAGCTATCACCTCACATAGCATAGATCAGATTGCAACAACAAGACTTGGGAAACATAAAGCATCTGTTAGATTAAAAAACAAAACAACCACACAATGCCAAGACTTTTGATCAGTTTTATTCTGTGAGGTTAACTATGAGACTCAAATCTGTATACAATCTGAAAATAAAATAAGATCATGCCGACTTGTTGGAGTTATTTGTGTTATTTTTGTTTCATGTATGAAAAAGTCAGCCACAAAATTGATACACACATCAGTAAAAGAAAAAAACTTGCATAAATATTTTAATACAAAATTAATTCAGACATCACAAGATTAATACTAGTTACCTTTGGCCTCTACAATTACAATAGGTGCTTAAAGTGGTGACCATTGGCTTCCAGCCATTTATGTGTACGGCAAACTACTGCTTGGGTAACATTTGTTACATCAACACTTGTTGATGCTACATTCATGAGGGTAATGACATCTGTTGGTACACAGTGCACAGTGTTATCGGAATCTAATCAAACTGCAAAGAGGTATCTGTATGTATAGAAGTACTTCTACAAATGAACATGTCTGTGAAGGTTCTCGGTCATTCAGGTCATCTTGAGGTAGAAGGGTTGAGTTAGTGCAACTGGACTTGTTTTGTGATCTTGAAGACGTTTCGCCTCTCATCCAAGGGGCTTCTTCAGTTCTAAAAACCGATTGGAGAGTCCCAGGTATAGAAGTAGTCAGAAGTAGGAGGCACACAATAGCGGGTCGTCAGGTTAACAACTGCTATTAGGCCCTATTGACCTTTTAACACCTCGTTGGTAATCAACACCTATTGTTGAAAATCAGCCTGAGCCCCTCCCACACCTTTGGGTGGTTAAATACCTGGGACTCTCCAACCGGTTTTTAGAACTGAAGAAGCCTCTTGGATGAGAGGCGAAACGTCCTCAAGATCACAAAACAAGTCCAGTTGCCCTAACTCAACCCTTCTACTTCTACAAATTAAATATTCATGCAAGTTTTTCTTTCCCTGAAGTGTGTATACATTATTTTTTTTAGTCTCTATTGTTTTGTTGTCCAGCGACCCTCCAGCATCAAGACTGTGCACAGGGACACAACCCTCTGCTTACTTCCCCATTTACATCAAGTAACGGACATGATAATGATCAAAGAGAAATGCTTGCAGATGAGACACAGAGACCTCATCTAGTTACCCAGCAGGTTATAGGTGGTGGAGGTAAATAGATTAATAAATGGCTCAACTTGAGCAGCCAAGCAACCTCAGTTAAGCATCAGGGTATGACTTTATTCATGGCTGTTGTCACAGTGTGAGCTTGTAGTTCTCCTGTGATCTTGCAGCTCCATCTGCTCGTTGCTTCTGAAACACGTGCAGTTGGTGTCGGTGTCGCCCCAGAAACGCTTTGCAGCTGTCTTGCAACACAAGACGCTTCGGGTGAAAGTTGAGGGTCTGAGGAGAGAAACCAGGCCACGGGAAAAGGTGAAGTGAGGTTTGAAAGCAGGTCAGATTTGGAAAGTCTTGCCTGCAACTTTATTTTGAAGTGATGATCATCTCCTGAAAGTTGTGCTTGAGAGCAAGAGCCCCACAATAAATAAATACATAAATAAATACGCACATACAGTAACCACAGGCCAGAACTGAAACAGGCATTCTCTTGAGCTAGCGCACTGATGCACGACTCCTGCAAGCGAGATCCATCAACGTGACAAACAACGACGAGCCACGGCTTTGTCTCTAAATGCCACAAGACTCTGCCTTTCTGTCAGCGGAGCCACAACTATGAGTTCAGACAAGTCACAAAACATTGGGTGGCCTTGATGGGCATCACGCCATGTTTGGTCTAAAAGGCAGCCTGGATGTGCATTTACTTCACCACCGGGCTTTCTATGGTCTGTCATGGTGCCGGCTGGTATTGTTGACAATGCACAATGTTGCCATTTTACAACGTATTAACACAACAATCACCAACAACATTAAATACTGACACACTGGCCGCCAGGTTTTGCATTCTGCTGAGAAACCCTGCTTCCTGAATGCATTTCACCCACCTGTATCATCAAGTTCATCATTCCCTGCCAGATTTCGACAATCTGTGCATGTCATCTGAGGTGACTATCACCAAATTCTGAATTTTGTTTTTATTGTAAACTTTGTCACTTCATTACAAAAGACAAAAACTTTTTCTATTTTCTGAATTGATTGCTTGGTGTCTTTGTTTTTTGATGTCACACCACTCGTGATGACATCAAGTGGGTTTTCCCTGTGCAACACCTGCCACAGTATGTGATGGCGCGAGCCATCCCATCATCCTCTGGTCCCATCTGGCTGCTGCCAGCGTTATAACTGCGTGCTAACATGGGGGTTAATGAAACCCCCGTGTTAGCAAACCCACCTCTGTGTTCAGAGGGCTCAAGCTGCTTGGAGAGCCACGCGGAGCCCTGAAGGATTGGCTCCATTATGGATGCCAGCACGGGGCTACACACACTTCCTGAATAGAATAATGCTCACACCTGCTACCTGGGCTCAGCTGTTGCCATGCAACATGGAGATGATGCATGCGGCTACGAGGCCTCATCCTGTGCTTGCCACGTCTGCGATTACAATACCATTAGGGCATTCAGAGGGTGTTAAGACGTGTGTACAAGGGCTGCTGTCAGAGGTACTCAGCATCTAGCGATGAGCATTCTAGCGTCCGGCAGAAGCATAATTTTGTTTTTGTTTTTTTGGTGTGTTTGTCTTTTCCAACTCAACACCTGCCACCAAAGGTATTTTCTAAATAGCACACAGTCTACCAGACCTATTCACTGTACCTGGGCTGTGCAGTTGGGGAAGAGTGTAAACCTCCTGTGAACACCTCCAGTTCAAATGGTGAAATCAGTGAAAGTTTTTCCTGGCATCTTGCCTTAGCAATTCAATTACAAGGTGAAAAAGCTCGAACAGGAAGAGGATGTCGAAAATGTAGTGGCTGTGGGGAAAATCAAAGGAAGATGTTACAGGTCTCAGTATGAGATCCTGTTCATGGATTTTATGCCCGCTGTTGAAACAGGAATAGCTGGTTGAGACACAAGCAACCGTTTCTCTCTTCCAAGCTTCTTCAGTGGAATTTTAATTTCCATTCCATAAATGTATACTTTTTAGGCAATATTATTTTCCTTTCTTATTTTTGATAATCAACCTTTCACACATAAATAAACTACTGGTCAAACATCTTATTCTTACAGTAAAAAACTTTCATTATGTTTGTACAATTCTGTTTTAAACAGACAAATTATGTACTGGGTGAATACGTGCACAAAGTACGAGGCTTAGAAAAAAAATATATTTTCCCTCTCATAGTGCTTATAAAGTAGTCGGTAGAAAAACATAACATTCTTTAACACAATCTTATAATTACTCTTTTTACACATACGGTATGCATTATCTGGAGCCTGTGAGGTAAGTGTCTTATTTTTACAACAGACAGGAAAACCCGGAAGCATCATACATTTTTGAATATGGTCACAAACCCTCTAAAAGTCTAGCTAGCATCTCAAAACTAAATCATAGTTATACATAACAATATTAATCATCAGTACATTTAATTTTAGTACTCTTGAAATTGGCACCAATCTGTTGAAACAGGACTAACTGGTTGAGACACAAACGACCGTTTTCTCTCTTCCAAGCCTCCTCAGCGGAATTAGGAAGTAGCTTCTGTCCGCATGAGACGTTATCCTCATGTCTGTTTAATACAACTATTAAGAAATCTTAAATCCTTGTATTTTGGTTTATTGACAGGTTTCCATACTCTCCAGTTTGGGTCATATTTTTCTTTGCACCTTGGTCATCTGAACAACTCAGAGACATAACACCACTGGTCTTACAAGCGTCACAGCGTGGGTGGCCATGACTATGCTCTGGCTATGTGACTATGTTATTTTGGTTCTCTATGCAAAAACTTACACCCAATCTAAGGAACTGAACTCTTTCAACACGTCCTCTCTACTGCGTAAATAAAAGAAACTGAGGATGTGAAAAAAAAAAAAAAGGCAGTTGAGGCATAGGACTTGCCCACACATGCTATTGCACAACAGCCGTGTAACTGGGTCGCGTGTCACAAACTACAGCAATTGCCCTACAACAAAGTGAAACTCCATACGATTAGCGTCTGAGTTGCATCGCTTTTGCTGAATAGCTGCCTGCGTTGGCGACATCAAATTATAGCAACCAACTAAACCAGCGTTTTTAAATATACAATGCGAGCTCTTCATGCAAAACATCTTGTGATCTTCAACCCTTTCACAAGTCACTGGGATTAACTGTGGGTTTGTTTTATTTTATTTTCTAATTCTTTTGCATAACACTGTTACTCATAATCCACGACCCCGCTGGGCTCATGTTATAATGTTGTCGGGTGCATTACTGTGGTTAACTGGAATATGGTGTGTGTTATATACAGTTATATACATCAATATCAATTTTCTTTATCTGTACAATAAGTGGATGCCAGATGAAAAGATCCAGACCGATCACGTCTGACTTTTAACGCCCTTTGAGGAGACCACTGAACATTTCCTGCAGGCCTTTCAAACAAACATGAAAAGTTTGTGATATATATGGACCAGATCAATAGGATTCATTACAAAAGGGTAAGTACAAGGTGCCCACAGGTACACAATATTCCGAAAGAACTGGAACATAAGTGCCGGAATGCTTTCATCCGTATAATCCTCGTTATGAGAAAGGGAACCATATTTTTAGTCTCTTATGTTCTACCAGTATTGTGCATGCAATTGCTGTGTGCTGCTGATCATGTCAGTTTGGCCTTATGCTTGTCACGTTTAGATGCCAGAGTCTAGTGAGGCATAGTGTATTTGTCTGTGGTGACTTCATCCTGCTTTGAAAATAAAGAGCATTTAGTACATTTTTCTATTGAAGTTGTCAAGTGATGAGCCTTGGAGTTATGTTTAGTTGGCTCATTTAATGTTATAAACTATCCTGATGCATCAATGTAGGCACGACCACACACACACTCACCCATATGTAAGTGTCCTCCCTGTCATTATCTTCATTTTGCTTTGCACGTTCTTCCTGTCAAAGGAGTGTGATGCTCTTACACACTGTTCTTACATCAACATGGGACTTTTCTGAAGAAAAAAAAAAAAAAAAAAAACAACTTTTGAGCGTCATAGTGTAGAAGCTTCTTATATACTAAGTTTGAGATGTTTAAAAAGTATGTTTAAAAAGGAAGAGAAATAGAAAAAAAAGTTCACAAAGGTATTTCACAGTCGAGGGCCACGGGGAAGACAGCCACTGCTTTTGATAAGTGATTTCAGAGGCCAAGCGAGAGCAGAGGAACCAATGACTCGGATGATCTGATGCAACAGGCTTTTATCCATAATTACAGGTCACTTGCATCGACACAAGTTCATTTACCAGGGAGGAAGTGCCGGCTCAGTCTCTTCAAGCTCTACCTTTATCAACAGCCTGCTGGCCCGCGCTGCCGCCGCCTCTGCTGATTGCGAAACCAGACGTGAACTTGAGCTTCAGCCATGGATTTCTGTGATCATCAATCAAAGACTGCGAGGAATGACAGGAGGCGGGTCGTGGCAGCCATGATGACACCGCTCACACTGGCCGACATCAAAATGTGGAAATGGGCCCTTTAGGGCGAGACGAGCCAAGGTGGGATTGTGCACAAACGCTGGTTGCTCGGATCCACAAATGTTGGCTTCCGGATGGTTGATCCACTTCAAAGTCTTGTGCCTGCCTAAAACACTGTAAATATGATTGTTGGAGTATCCTACGAGTATCTTACTTTTCTGAGTTAAAGATGAGTAGGCATTTAATCTGCACTCCCTGCTGTCGACCCAACAGCCTGGCTTTGAGTAGCTGTAACTCCGGACCCACTTTTACCGCCTTCATCTTTTGGAAGTGTGCCGAAAGTCAGATGTGAGTGTGTGATTGATGCATATTAACACACTCTCTGAGGCTGACAGTGCCTCATCTGAACAGTGAAACTTTTGCCCACATCCGGGGGGCTCATTTATTATCCCCGATCCCTTTCAACTTTGTGAAGCCCTGCCGCCAAAAACTTTAAGTTCAGACGGGATGAAAGACTTTGCCATCACACAAGGGCAGCTGTCGTTGATATCTTTGTAATTCGATTTATCCTGACTAGTCACTCCACAGATTGGATATGACAGCGATGACCTTAAAATCTGCCTTTATGTCGACGACGTCGCAGTCACATCAAGCCTCAAGGTCACCGCGCCACCTTCACTCTGGGGCGCTGTTACTTTTTTGGCAAATGATGTGTTGATTAAAGCCAAGTTTTAAATATTAAACACTCGTCACTCAATTTTCTTACGTCAATTTCCTTTGGCAGTGACAAAGTGTTTGATTTGCTAATTTGCCTTTGACTTGTAAATGGGGCCTCCTTTGAGCTCACCCCTCAGGTTCCTTTTGGTGCAACCTTTTTGACGAGGTCTGCCACAAAAATGTCGACCGTCCTCGGTGGGACCCTCCGACCCGACACCACAAGGAACATAAAGCCCAATAGAGCGCCCTCGGCACCGGCCAGCAAGGATGGGCAGAGAGGGCAGGAGCTCTGGAAGAGGTTGTGGATCGTTGGAAACATGCAATCAAGAAATTCATGTGGTTGACATCTGTGCCAGGAAACACTCACAGCAAAGGTAAAGAAGCTAAACTTTGTGATTATCATATCTGATAACTAGGGCCCTTTTTAAAACCCTGCTGTGCCAACAGCAGATGGCATGAATTTATTAAAAATGGCAGCAAAATACTGAGCTGCGTCTGACATATACCGCAGTATTGAGTTATGAATTAATTCCGGTGTTGGCAGGGTGTCAGGTTGCGGTATGCGATCAACCTCAGGATGTTTCCGCTGCTGGACTGACTCACTGGGCCCATGTCAGGGACTTTTAATGACTTTGTACTAAAGGACAAAGCCTTCTCCTTTTAAATTTCTGTAAGGGCTCACCTCTTTGCACCCACGGTGGCCTGACACGAAACATGTGCTCCAGTGCTCCCAGTGGAAGGACGCACCTGTCTCAACCAGGTGTTCTCCCTCCAGCCAGGACTCTCCCTGCCCGTTGTACCTCTCATCCACTTACATCTTCTATCCTCTATTCTCCATTTAGTCACTAATGAGGAACATCAAATAAAAACCTCATGCAGGCTCATATTACGGCGACTTATCACGGTCGACTTTTTTCCCTTGTTGCTAATATACCTGCTATTGTCTTGGGCGAGCATCAGAAATCAATTTCAATAGCGCGGAAATGAACATTACCCGGCCCTGAATGTAATGTGATTACTGCCTCAATTACCAGTTGTGTTTGTCCATGCCCTTGGTGATATTGACGATCTTAAATTGAGCTGCGCGAGGATGAAGGACTCAGCCGCCGCCTGAGTGTATTCAAAAGGAGTTTCGCGCCTCGCCAGAGTGCAGCTCTGGCAGCGCATTCAGCAAGGGATCTGCATGTCATAATGGGATATCATTACTTCACTACCCTCATTACAAGGTCCTCATCTGCCGAGGCTTGAGCGCAATGTTAATTAGTACGGAGGAGGGAGACTAAAGGGGGCGCCATCAAAATGCCATTTTGATTGGATTTTGCACCCTTTTATCTCATTTAGACCTCATTAATTGTTCTTCTGTTTGTCAACAAAGAGATACGTACAGACAAGAGGCGCTTATACGTGCCACGATGCTCGTCATAACGCCTCAGCCCTAATTAAGACAATCTTTCAATGCAAATACAGCCAGTGAAGTAAAGGTGAAAAGTGTCAAACGGTTGGCTAACAGTCTCGCTGGCTCAAGAGTCTGGTGGCCGAATGCCACATTTATGCATCAGACAATGACATTATAGCAGATTTTTTCATCGAGTGGTTGTTTTGTTTGTTTTTTGTCATTTTGACATAACAAACATTTCTAATTACAAGATCAATATAGAAAATGAGCACAGACCAAATAATTTCTGCAAATCTTCTACTTATTTTATTCCATTCATTTTTTCCCAACGTAGATGTAAGAACTTAACATAATGTGATATGAGTGCATTGAACACAAATGTTGTGCTTTATTTATTTTTAATTATTTCTTCTCTGTCTACATTGCTTTATCCTAAGCAAAGTCTACCACTGTGTTTCTCATGTCTTATTGACAGTCATTAAGCCCAAAGTCGCAGATTAAAAAAAAACAAAACACCAGTGTTGACAAATGCTAAAATGCTAACCCACACACTCGGGGATCCATCCAGACGCACAAACCCTGTCTCCACAGTGACAACTTGCATGTGGCCAATCCAGACACACAACTCCACACAGATTCTCATGATATCAAATGTAAATCTGATGAAAAAACAGACACAGAAGAAAATGGACATCAGTTGGCTGCCCTGCCTGTGTTGTGATTCAGAATGATGATACCTGGGGGAAAATAGAGGTATTGTGACATTCGGTACCAGTGGTGTGAAAGGCAGATACTGGTGGTTGTTGTGAAACTTCCATTACAATTCAAAATCGGCGAGGTTCCAACTCAAACAGGAGCAGTAAAACAGTCTTGTTGACAACCAGCCACTTTGGTTCTTGCACAAAATGTTTTTCCTCTGGCCTTAAATTTGGAAACGTGTTACCAGCTTGTGGAACAGCACGCCTTCCTATCCTCGCATTTCCAGAAAAGTGTGTGCATGTGTTTTTTCACATTTCACCTTCCTCCACTTCCTTTGAAGTAGATGCAGACAACTGGATGCAGCAATGTGGCCCTTTGACCAGGGACAAACACTGAGAGCAGCTGTGATGGTGACCAGCTTGGCATGGTATTCTAGGCACACATAAACATAAATTGAAACCAAGTTGCAAAAAGGATACAGGGCACTCATAGAACAGTGTCGCCATGGCGGAGAAGAAAACTTAGACTGAACTCCTCTGAATTGAAAGGGAACTTTTGTGTGTTTGTTGTGTTGACACACATGTAGTCCAACACTCCATAACCATTTGTTACAGTTAAAGTGACACTGAAAAAGGCAGCGGTCAAACCTGGTGAAGTACCAGGTTTGATAAATCTCTCAATTTTAATTGTATCTGCTGCAAAAATCCTCTGTGTCATTGTAATAAACTGATGGCAAGAGGAAAAATGAAGTAATACTCTGAAATGAAACTTCCATCCCATCCTGTCATCAGCCTCAGCATTGTCTTTGTTTCAGTTACATTACTGGATATACTGACTGTCTAACTCTACAGACACCAATAATGTCAGCAATGACCTCCATGCTAATCATAATTCAGTCTGTTTTCCATCTCTGCTTTATGATGCACTCGTTCTTTGCGTCTCTGAGCTTGTACTTTTCTCCGAACTTTTACTTTTATTTTTTCACCTTTGATGACCACTAACTGAAAATAGGCTCCTGACGCCATCAGAGGAGTTGATCATTGCACAGCACTTTGGCCTTTCAACACCCTACACTTGAAAAATCGCTGCTAATAGTCTTGATAGCTTGGAGCAAGATGGAGCAGAATATAGCCTCGAACTCTGCAAGGATGTGTCAATTTTAATTTGTCCGACTGGAACACTGAGTCTTAAATGCCTGCCTCGTGGTGATACCAGCACCTTAGAGGAAGGAAGAAGATGCTGCAGCAGCCTAGAGTTTAGATGGATCTCAAAGACCTTTTGGTCTGTTTGGCAGAGATGCCTGTCTTGTCACTTTTTCTTGTAGTGTCTGGTCTGTACTGTAACCCGTTGGAGCAATTGCATTACAAAGGCCCTAAGTTGGCAGATAATTAGGACAAGGTAATTTGAAGATCATTAAAACGTATTATACTACATATTATTATTTCCTTTTCCTTTTCCATTTATCTGTTTAAGTATATAATCGTTTGCTGGTTACAGATTTACACTGAAGCTGGATACATCCTACTCCAAAGAGGCACAATGTGATGTGATATGATTGAACTACTTGTACCACCCCACTCAAAGTTCATACATCAGCAGCAACATTGATTCATTCGCAGCGTCAAATCTGGGGAGATTTGTTGCTCATCTCTCTTCATCTCCCTTCTATTATTTCCTGTCAGCACTGAATGATTTGCTCTCTAATAATTGCAAACACCATTCTGATGTATTTCGCTGTTTTGTCTGTCTGGCATGTCAGGTGAAAAATCAATACTACCATACCTTTGAGTCTTGACACTTGCTGAGTACTTCTCCTTCATCGCACAAAGAATGTAAATACAGAATGGCGTGTTTCCCGTTTCCTTTGACAACTCATCAATCCTTCTTCAAGTGTCGGTCTTGCATGTTTATATTTCTGTGCTTGACATTTCTTCATGCGATCAGAATTTACCGCAACGGTCCATGGAGGGGTCTAACATTTTTAAATGTGCACACAGAATTGTTTGCCTATTGTCTATTAATTTTGCATGGCTAATGCACTGTGTGGAGGCAGTAAAAAGGCTTATTTAAGAAAAAAAAAAAAGTCTTTCTACTTATCATGCAAAGCAGATTTTGGAGGTACCGCAGAGTCCTGATTCGATGATATAGGCAGTTCCACCAGAGCAATCACCAAGAAGAAGCAGTGTTCAGCTCCCAGGTGAGCAAAAGTGGGCGCCACCTGGATGAGTTTACACTCCCCTGCAAGAAGTTCATATCCAGCCACAATAGCTCCCCTCCGTGCATTCAGCACATTACGCCGCTTCTCTTTCCTCCACGCCCATTCGCTGCCTTCATTTCCTCCCTTCATTTCCTCCTTTTGCGTCTCCCTCTTGGCCGATCTCAGCTAAGTCCCCCGTTTGCAGAGGCATTAACCAGACCATTAATGTGACGGCAATCTACATAGGAAATGTAATTTGCAGGAAATTAATTTCTACCCTCCATCTGTACATTTGTTCTCTTCCTGAATTTGTTTTGGGGGAACCATTCTGGAGGGCGGGGGTTGATAAGAGACAGAGATTTAGTCACGTGATGTGAACAGCATGTGTGATTTGCTGTATGTAAAACGACATAAATGGGGGAAAAGTTAGATGGAAGCACAATGGCAGAATGCAGATGGCAGAAGAAACATTTAGCGAAGTGTGAACGGAGGGGTCCTATTAAAAACATAAACAGCACTTCAACACCCCTTCAACAAAAAAGAAAACCCTAGGCAGAGACAACAGATGTGCGATATAATATCAGGTTTGGGAAACTCATTTTGGGTATGATGGCAAAGGCTGCATCTCATTATGCCCCGCACTGCCTTTAAAATGATCACTTCTGGTCCCTGCACCAATGGCTCCCCTCTGTCACAGGCTGGTGTTTACCAGTCTGCCGTGCCAGAACCACAAATGAGGGGGAAAAAAGTCTCTGCTGTCCCACTATTGTGGCTCTGGCAGTAGAAGTTTGGACGCAAGAGGCACATGTCTTTGGCTGGTACCAACCAAACCCCAATTAAAGCGTTTCAATCAGCCACTTGGCAGTGTTGCCTGGGGTGGAGCCAAGGCAGTTCTCAGAGACAAGACTTTAGAGAGGAGTGAAGATGACCAGAGACAGGGCTGCAATAATGGGATGAAATGCAAAAAAACAAACAAACATTCTCAGTATGCTCAGCACCATGCTGAGAAGTTTCGGATTTGGCAATGTCGGGTTGCAGTACACAGTCAGTGAGTACGGAAGACCATAAATGTTTGGACAGCTAAAAATACAAAAAAGAAAAGAAATGCGAAAAAAAAAACAACCCACAATTGGGCGACACGGTGGCGCAGTGGTTAGCGCTGCCGCCTCACAGCAAGAAGGTCGTGGGTTCGATTCCGGGGCCCGGGCCTGGGACCTTTCTGTGTGGAGTTTGCATGTTCTTCCTGTGTCTGCGTGGGTTCTCTCCGGGTTCTCCGGCTTCCTCCCACACTCCAAAAACATGCATGTGAGGTCAATTGAATATTCTAAATTGTCCGTAGGTGTGCATGTGAGTGTGAATGGTTGTTTGTCTCTATGTGGCCCTGCGATGAACTGGCGACTTGTCCAGGGTGTCACCCTGCCTTCGCCCTAAGACAGCTGGGATAGGCTCCAGCAGACCCCTGTGACCCTGAATAGGAATAAGCGAGTATAGAAGATGAATGAATGAATGAACTTTAAATTTACTTAAAATTGAGAAGTGCATTTAACTCATTTAGAGCACATCTCTGATTTCTCCGCTTGGTCCTGACAGATTCTCTCATGATGGAGTAAATATATCCCAATATATCTGCCACCGTGGCTGATCTCACCACCAGTATTTATCAATTCTGTATGACTACAAATAAGCACCATCTATTTTTTTTTATTTCTAATTGTAATTATTATATGCTTTGTTTCACTGTTGTAGTGAGCAATCATCCTTCCAATTAATCCTTTATCCATGTGGAAATATGGACAAACACACTTGATATTAATTTAATACGATCGTGAGAGGTAAGATTTATCTCCAATTAGTCACTCTCCTGCTATAGAATTAGTATGATCAGGCCACATCTTCACAACAATGTATTATCCAGATAAACACAGCCGTTGTTTGGCCCTGTTGGATGTAGAGCTGACACTGCTTGCATAACACTCTTTTAGCTACCTTTTGCCAATTAAAAAAAACAAACAATATATTTAATGTATAAAGTAGGTGGGGAGTCAGGAAGTATGGAGCTCTCTGGAGGTGTTGATAAGACTTCACTGTAACACAACTGGAGGCGAGAAGAGAAAGGAAGGAGGCTTTTGTTTACCAGATCTTAAAAATAGCTTTATCCCGAGAACCAGTGGTATCACACAGGTTAATTTGGTTTAGGGTGGATTTCTGCTGGGTTGTGGCTGTGAGCACAGCACAAGGGAGCAACTGGAAAAATCTCTCTGCCTCCGTTAATTCCTCTTTCGCTCTTTCACTACATTGGAACGCACCTCCAGATTTTGCTGATTTGTGCCGGCCAGGTCCTCCGGGGAGTTAGACTTGGAAGGGCACCGACGAGGGCAGACGAGGCTAAAAAAGCAGCTGAGAGGAAGAGGTGCTCGGATATGGGGACAGCGGGAGCTGACGAGGCGGCCATTCTCACCTGCACCTGCAGCGTTTGATGAATGACGGGGATAATGACTGATGATGCCTGGGAGGCCTCCGGGAAAATAAACGAGTGGCCCTTTTCCAAACACGCTAAGCCACGCAGCCCCGTGGCAGCAACGTGATCACAGTCGCGGCAAGACGCGAGTAAAACTGTTGGATGGATTTGATCGTGACATTCTAAACCGATTTTTTTTTAAATCGTTGTGGCACATGCGATTGCAGGAGTTAAAGGTGACAAATGGAATATCATTTCAACCCCTAGATGTTGGAGTGTTTTTCAACCGCATTGACTCTACAATGAAACCGGCTCCCTGCAGGTGTGGCGAGTGCTGAGCCTCCGCTGTGCCAACAAGATTACAACATTAAGCAGGAGCATCAGCGGTTCACCGACAATGTCAAATGACGCACTATAATATTGCAATTGCAATTGCTTACACCCTGTGGCTGAAAAACCGGCCTTGTTAGAGCGAATCTGATACTTATAACATGATGTCATCATATCACAGACATCTCTCGGGCTCACACAGTCCCGTCCCAGAGAAAGGAAATAGTGAGCAGCAGTTGTGTTGGGGAAAATGCCTTGTTAATGTCAGGGGTCAAAGATCGGACTGGGCTGAAAGGCAACAGGAACTGAAATAACCGCTGGGTGCAACCGTGGTTTGCAGAGTAGCATCTCTCAACCTACAACCTTGAAGTGATGTGTATGTACACTAAGCAGCCACTGGGGACCCGTGTGAAGTGATTAGAGTGCAGTTGTATTCAGATTTATTTTTGTTTAATGTATCATCAGAATTTGAATAGTGATAATAAGACGGAGGGCGTCTCGAACCAGGAATCTTTCATGGTCTGCTAGTCATTGTTTATCTAAATCAAGGAAGCAGCTTGAGCTGCTGTTCACTGCTGCCTAGTTCACATATGATGAATTATAATTTAACGTTTTGTTTGTTGTCAGTTTCTGTAACATAATCATGTTACTGTGCATGAATGAGCACACGCGTCCTACGGAGAGACCACAGTGACGATGTTGACCCGGTAATGACCCTGGTCGTGATCTTGCTCCTCTAAACAGTATTTGCGATGCTCAGTGGAACAAACCAGTATATTTCTCAGCCATTCTTTCGGTTAAATCCAAACCAGGCAGCCCCTGAGGTTTTTTAGGTCAGTGACAATGTGAAGAGAAGTGGCAATATCAACACTTCTGAATCGGAGACCCAGTCGCTCGGCACTGATCTGGTGACACTGTTCCAGACGGAGATGCACTTTAATTGCCTGCACATGCACTGACAAAGCAGCCGCGGCAGGGCGACCTCGGCGTGGCAGCAGCTTCGCCCAGACCGGATCCGTGCCCTCCCACCGTGCACTCTCACTTGCCGGCAACAGACCCCGGCGCTGGACTCCTCAATCGGGAGGTCATAACGTTCTGATTATCTCAGTGCAGACGCACAGACACTCGGCGAGAGCGGATGACAGCAGCGGGGTCTTTTCAGAGCATCAATATTGTGGAACAGTCTGTTACTGTTACAGAACCAGACGCAGTTGCAATGTTGAAATTCCGGCTACAAAAATCCATCTGCTCCGCACCGACTGCACACAAACAATCCTTTTTATATCCTGCATGACACAGGGAGGTAGGGAGGGAGGGAGACAGGAATAAGGTGCATTTGGGGGTAAAAAGAAAATACAAAAATGAGCCGACTTGATGTCTATTCACAAAGTCAACAAACATGCTGACTTGCAGGTGTCGTTCATTTTGTGCCCCCATGGTCTCCGAAATCTGTACAGGGAAAGACATGTCTGCCGTGTGTCCATCTGTCCAACATTCTGCTCCTTGAAAAGAAATACATGTGCAAGGATGTATTTGTTGCATTAGCTGTGAGCATGCAGTTTCCTAATCATCCAAAAGAGGACAGTGTGGAACGTGTTCTCATCTCCAGAGAGGAGGATGCAGGGAGAGAATGACTTCGAAAAAGTGGCAGTGCAGCGTCTCTGTGTAAAAAAACAAAACACGGAAAAACTAAATACATAAATGAATAATCTGCAAACGAGGTTGATGTGATCATGATTTTCTGCCATTTGACTGGATTACTGGCATTTTAATCCATGTCAGGAGGGAAAAAAGAACATTCATTGCAACTGCTCACTTATTGAGCTGATTTTTCAAGAAGAAAGATTTTGACATTGATCTAAAAGAGGAGGGATGACATCATCTCTTCTCCTCCTTTTTTTTTTTTTTTTTTTCAAATCCTTCTGTGCTGAAGCCCCGGAGGCGGCGGCAGCTTCGGCGCTCCCTGCTCTCATTCAAAATCGGGACGGGCAGCGCAGCCGGATGAGGCGTCATTACAATAGCGTGTCACTCTGGCCCTGCATATTCAGCAGGCAGAAAATCACTGGGAGTCAGAGGGAGCAAAGGGGAAGAGGCGAGCGTGAGGATGGAACGGGTGGTGGAGGGGAAGAGAGGTTGATGTCAAAAGACAAAGTGAGAGAGCGGGGGTGGGGGACGGGAGAGAGGGAGGGAGGGAGGGGGAGGATAGGGCTGGAGGCAGGAAGGGGAAGCGGAACGGACAGCTGTGTGAGGCTCACGGGAAGAGGCAGCAGCCAGGGGAGAGAAGCTGCGAGCGGCGGACGTGAGCCGTCCTGACACCCGGGCAGCAGAGCGAGCCGGGACGCCACCCGAACTGGGAGCCATTAGGATTTCCAGTGGAGCCGCGGCCGTGACGATCTGCTGGGATCCGTCCACTCAGCTGAACCAAAGGAGACCCTTCCATCCGACGCCCCCCCCCCCGCTCCTCCGACCCACCTACCTTAACCTCATTCTCTAAACAGGCAGTGCAGGGTGGTTCAGTGGGGCACGATGGGCTCATTTCCTGCTGCACCGGCTGCCGTCAAGACGAGGCGCTCACATGACGCTCGTTCAAACGACAGGAAGGACTCGTTTGACTGCCAACCTGCAACAGAATGTATTTTTCTTTCGTTCATTTCAATTAAAAGGGCCACAATGTTTTGTATCGTTTTGCAGGAACAAAACTGAATTGAATTGAATTAACACTGTTAATATTATGAAATAATATCAAATTATATTAAATAGCAGAGGTCTGCGTTAAAGGGTAAACGTGAAAGATTAACGACTTCCACTGTTGTGGATTAATATCTTAAGCTTCACGTTTGGGCTCAGATGGCCTCCGTGTCTTTCTTGACACACTCACACACTGTCCACGGCATTGCCAGTAATTGGTTCACTGAGCATGTACATATGCATGAAGTGACAAACCTGACAAACACAAATGGCAAGTAAATTGGTGCCAGCGGCCACAAGTCGGACGCCGCTGTGGCCCCGGCGCAGCTCCGCCCGGCGCTCTTGGCAGGCCAGTCATGAGTTCATAATGCTACACGGCGCCGTTATCACCGCCCTTTCGAAGACTAATCAAGCAATTAAAGACCTCTCTCGTGCAGGCGGCGCCGTCGCCATGGCAACACGGACTCTGCCAGCGCATGCATTCAGACCTCGTTGTCCTCAAACGAATCAATGCGTCTGTAACCTGAAGTTTCTATACAGTCCGCCGTAGGTGTGGACCTGTGGTATCGACGAACTGGGCCCCATTAATTAAGAGGCGTCTGACCCGGAGCACCGGCAGATCCTCAGCCTGCTGTTCTGCACAAAGCAGAAAGTAAAGTTGAGAGAAGGGAGGAAGAAAAGAGAGTGAGAGAAAACTTAACGCCTTGCGCGAGACTTTCAAGTCTGTGATGTGTGGCCGTGCGGCAAAAAGCAAAACAAAACAAAAAAAGAGCCACTTCAATAAGGCTGCGAGGAAAAAAGGGTTTGGTGATGGCAGCCAGAATAGACATTTTCATGGAAATACCTTTTTAAAAGCAGCCTGTGTGGCAACAACAGAGACTGTCCATTTTAATTCCCAATCCATCAAGCAATTAAGGAATTTATTATTATAATTATCTATCTGAATATTTACAGAAATTCATGAGAAATTCATGTGAACCCCAATCTCACCCCATCCTCCTCTCCCCCCTCTCCCTTACATATCAACAGGAAGGACACAGTTAACAAAACAACCAATACTAAATAAATACATGTAAATATCTAGGAATGTAAGTATACACAAAGGAAACAAAATAAATAGTACAGAAAGAACAAAAATCTAATAAAAATAGTTAATAAATAAATTCCAACTCATTCTTTTTTAATAAGAGTAAGACATTTTCTGCATACATCATCAAAGGCTTTAGGTTCTTTAGAATATAAATTATCTTCTCTTGTGGTAAATATGACGAGAGCACATTCAGCCACATATTGCTGCTGTTCATGCCATTTTACCAAGTCTGGTATAATATTGCCGCAGATGCGAGTATCCTCTGAGCGCAATCCACTCATGGCGAGTGACACCTGCTGGAGCAACGTCTGGAACCGTCCAATGACGGAGGCCCGGCTTCAGCCCGACCCGCTGCCAGACTGCGCAGAAGAGCTCAGGTGCGACACGGAGCCAATTCTGTCGCCTCCGTTTCAAAGGAAATGAGTCGTTCCTGGGAAACGGTGCCTTCCAAGGTGCCGTGATGTTCAATATTGATTTGGTCGAATCAGATTTGTACATTCTGAGACGCCGCGACAGCACATCAGCCCCGCGTTCGGCGTTACATGGGAGGAGGGAATGGATAAAAGCCCAGTGCTATTTTTTGTATTATTTATGGAGGAAATGCCGTTATCGGATTTTGTTTTACTACTTTTGAGAATAATGATGCTTGACGCTCTATAGAATATTTAAGCGATTCACGCTGTTCTCATGGGGGAGCAGATGTTCATCTCACACGGATGGAAAAGCCTGACGTCGAGGGAAATGAGCAGAGAGCAAAATGTGGAAACATGGTAACTAGCATTCTGGCTAAGTTTAGCACTGGTGTATCAGGGGCGTTTCCTTGGATTTTGACCTAACACTACTGACCACACACTCGCTATTGGAGGAAATCTGGACTACTGGTTCATTTATATAAGGCACTTACCTAAGAGTATTGGGTTTTTGTGGCATGTCAGTCTCTGAGTCAGTCACTCGGCAGAAATTCATGTAAAAATGGTAAAAAACAAAACAAATAAATATCATTTTATTCTGGAAAAATAGCGAAATATTAGCAATACTAACAGGAGAAACAGGATGTTTCCTCTTTGCAGTTAGCACGCTAATTGTAGCAGGGAGGATGGAGGAATCAGGACTCCTCAGCAGTTTTGTTATTGGTTCAGGACTCGCACATCTCACTGCCGAGATTGATCTTTCTTACAACAGCCACAGTTTGAGAAATTAATATATATTTATATATATAAATGATTAAATTTGGCAAAAAATAGTTGTCTTTTAAAGCAATCTTACAGGTGTCCAATGTCCAAAATAAAGGGCTAAAAACGAACAGCAACGCATGTACAATTTCAATGTGTCTGAACTGTTGATGCCGCCGTTTGTGTCATTGCTTTAATTTTCATCTCCATTTCACTGAGAGGTTGAGACGCAAAAAAATAAATGAGGGGCACTGCGGATCCATTTCAAAATTAATTAGCTGCCTTTTGTGTGTCTTAACAGACATACATTCTGAGCCACATCATCCTTTCAAATTTTTAATTAACCACTGCTCCTCGGTTTCACCACATCAAAAGGTTGAGCTACGCAGTCGTGCCACTATGTGTTGAAGCTCCGTGAGTTTCTCTCTCTTGGGGGGTGGGGAGGGGAAATGCAGAGGTGTGCAATTTCTATTTTTTTTCCTCTCCAGCATACTGTGTGAATGTGTGTCGGAAGCATGTCAAAAAGTTTGCGACATGTCAGGGTGGAGGAGAGGCACTGCGGGGAGGCCTTCCACGCTGATTGAATACTGGAGGAGTTTTGAATTTCCCTTCCCACTTGGTTGCAGTTTGCGGGAGCTGGCACAGCGGGACAAGCAGCACGTATTACAGGATTAAACCATAATCTGAGTGTAGCGCCACCCATTCAGACACAAGTGCACAGGATCAGTCCATTTTCAGCCTTCTTAGGCAAGCATGGAGAAATCCTACTTTCCAAAAACACACACACGGCCACAGAGAAACAGCAAAACAGCCGGCCATGAATTTATTGCCAATTTTTTTTTTTTTTTTTTTTTTAGCACAAAAAGGTCCAGTGTGTAATATTTGGCTTGATTTATATTTTTTGTCTTGGTAAAAGCTGAAATACTGCCCCTAAATAGATTAATAAAAATGTATACTGAAAGTATAATACAATTAATTTGGTTTTCCTACCCTTAGAATGGTTCTGACATTTATAAGAATATACCTAGAGCAATAAGGGTCTGGCTAATAGTTAGCTGCCATCTTACACCAGCATTTTTTCAGGAAGCTCACCTGAAAAAAATCATACACACTGGACCTTTAACTATGGAAATAACACATAGTATTTTAACTTGACCAATCAGACAGTTTCTTTTTGTTGTTGTTTTTTGGATAAAAAAAAAAAGTACTTACGTCACAAGACAGCGCTATGTAGTTACTGGAATAAATGGAGCCGAGGGGATTTTAAGGAATTACTATCAAATGGCCAAATTGTAATTATTCTTGTCGGTCAGACAACATTGGCTCTGAGGAAAGCAGCGTAAACAGACTTGAATGTTCACTTTGTCATAATTATTTGAGCAAAGTTTCCATCCAACATTTTGCATATTAGCTCCAATTTCAAAGAAACTTGAACCACTTCAAGCGAGTGTGCGCACTTTCATGCAACTAGAGGATGTTGTTTCAGCTGCCACCAGATTTTGAATGTGGCATTTTCCCTAATGTTCATGAAAAGGCCTGATGGAAAGGCAGTGATTGTGTCCTGACTAGAGCTGTGTCTGCCAGCGCCATTCCTTTTGCACCTGTGAAAGAAGCTTGCAGGTTATAGGGAGGCCCTGAGTACTCCCCTGCCAAAATGTGCTGACAGCTGCTCAGAAGTCGAGCGAGAAGTTTGTTCAACAAGTGACGCCTCAGATCAGAGGCGAGTGCAGAGGGAAGAAACAAAAGCAGTCGCTTTCCATTTTTTACATTTCTAGTATAGCAGTCGACGGCCCTTTTTTGGAAAATAAAACGCAACATCTTGAATCCTGTGACGCACCGGCAGGAAGTTGTGCACTTGACACATTTGAATTGGTATATGAAGTACGTCTGTCCTGTTCCTTCTTAAATTAAAGGACGACGTGTCCCAAGTGTCTCTAAGGAAGAAGCAGACTTGGAAAATACAACTTTTTTTTTTTTTAATCTCAATTCTAACTATTACGATTTGATATTTGGATAATGAACTCCAAAGTTTACCCGAGGGTCCAAAATAATTATAGTCCTTGCTAAGCCGCGACTCCTTTCTGTACCAGCGGGGAAAGTGCCTTCATTAGGGACACGCACACTGACCAGGAGAACGACGTTGACCTTTCTCGGTTTTCCTTCTCCCTAAAAAAAAGTCTTTCTTGCCCTCTAAATTTTCCCCAGATTCCTAATTAACCTTGTGCGGCAGTAAAGCGGAGTTGGAAAAAGTAGAGCTGAATTGATAAATAGACCTTCTGAGAAAAAGAGTAAAATGAGTGGAACCAAAAAAAAAAAGCTCCTTTGTTTTGGCAGCTGAAGGTGATCTGATTCAAGATCCTGCTTATTTGCCTGTTTTACTGCAGCCTCCCGACTTTGTATGAAAGCCTAAACTTTAATTAAACCCCCGAAAACTAAAGTGCGCTATCTTCGCTAGCGGTGATAAAGGAGTCTTCTTCTCGCCTGGCCGAGGCTCCTGCCCTGAGCGAAACAATTACCAACAATTATTCACATTCATCCCTCTGCCCCCGCCAAAAAAAAAAGAAAAAAAAAAAAGGCAGGAGTCACCTTGAAAAATGCTTTCTTGTATGACTTTTTGATGACTTTCTCGCCTCAGAGCGGTGAGCAAGACAGCCATGAACTGGTCGAGAAAAACAAATAATCAAGAAAGATGGGAAAAAAGGTCTTTTAACACATCACAAACCAGCTTTGTATCGCTGTTAGGAGGGAAGCCAACTCTTTGAATGCGCGTCCAAATTGGCCTTGGCTACAGGGGACGGTCAATGTGCTGGGTTTACTTTGCAACATTCCCCTAACCTTCTAATCCCCCAGCCCCCACATACACTCTCCCCCTCCCCCAACCCCTCCCACACACACACACACACACACACACACACACACACACACACACACACCGCCATGCTCGTTCCCACTGACTCAAACACCATTTTTATACAATTAATCTTTTATCGTGAGCCTGTGGCTGCATTTTCATGCCGTGCCAGCAGTGGAGTTGTTTAGGGTCCTAGCTTAGATCTGGGCAGCGAATAAATCTCAGCTTTGCCTGGCTGCGACGTCCTCTGTGTGTGCAGCCTGGCTGCCTATGGGCCGTGCCAGACGCACACATGGGAGATGGGCTCTATCTGTACCTAGTCCAGAGGAATTAGCATCCCTTTTGTGCATGATTGTCCGCTTGATGTTGCAAAGGCTTGATCCTGCGCGCACCGGGGTAACACTTTCAGTGCGGTCGCTCTGATTTCTTTATTTTATTTAAAGTTTTATTGTTGTTGTCGAGGCTCAATGGAGGTTGCACTGCATCTTAGCTGATAAACCTGCGAGTCCAGCTAAATCCAGCCCAGAACAGTGGGAAAGGGTGATTGTATTGTCTAGCAAAGCAGTTTAGAGCCACTGGTGTCATTGTTTTCCTATAATCGGCAAGATTGCACCAATCCACCGTAGTTTCTATCACATTACAGAGCTGTTTTATTGCTTAGCAAACCATCAAGCTTTATTATTTCAGCATCCTGCCCGTCTGCACACAACCTTGCTGCTCTTGCTACAATTGAAAACGTACACTAGTGCAACAACCTTTCCATCAAAGCTCATGTCACTATTCTCACTCTTCTGGCCATGAAGGAGCGGAATAGGCTGAGATAAAGCACACGGGCCAATCAGCAGGTCAGCAGATCAGCATGTTTGCTTATATTTACTTAAGCAAAGATAAAGTTAAACTGTGTGTGTATGTACACAGACACAATTTTACTGAACACTATTTCACTATAGCCAGCAGGCAGACACAGAGTAACATCTGAAATAGTTTGATGTTGCGGCACAATTGACAACCCGACCGACCTGAGCCAAGATCTGCCTCGCGGTTAATCCTTGGAATTGGCAGTAAATGTGTGTAATTTGTTATGTTTTGCAGGAATATTCCCCTACACCCCTCTGTTATTTCTAGGATTTTGTTATTATTATTGCCGGCTATGTTTGGCAAATGAAGGTGAATGTTCCGAAAGCATAGATAGTAGGTAGAAAAACAGAAAATGACAAGACGTCTCCTGAGAGACAGCTCTGCTACCGGACGATAAATTCTCTAATCTCTGGGTCTTTTTAATTTTAGCACCGCAATGATTAAGAAATTTGCATAAACATTAAAACTTGGCCGCAATCTGAATTGTCTGATAACCTCGCCGTGACTCGGACATGTCTGCTGATTCCCGGCCGCTCCTCGCAAACATCTTTCCAGTCCCCCGAGCCGCTCGCTCTCATTTTTCATATTTTATACCGCCTGTCGTCCCAGTCTTCAGGATAAACCTTTCGGTTCCAGACACTATCAGCGTGACGTTCATGCCATGTGAAGGCTGTGGTGGAAAAGGGGCAGAGGAGCATGCCAACAGGGGGAAAGGGGTGGGGGGTGGGGGGGGGGGGTGTGTTACGGCTCTGTACGCTCCCAGCATTCACCCTTGTTAGCCTTTACCAGCTAGACAACGGCCTGATGAAACATGACAGGACAAGCTTCCATGGCCATGTTGGGGCTAATGCTTCAAAATGCTGGCAACTGCACTGTTTTGTAGCTTGAGTGGGGAAAGAGAATTTTTAAATGGCCGCGCGACAACACTGCGTATTCCCATGGCGCGGCGGAGGGGATGACAACAGCGAGTGGAGCCGAGGCGGAGCGGCGAGGGCGGCCGACGGCGGAGCGACGAGCACGGCATTATTTGAAGTAAAAATCATTGTTCCGCCGCTGATCTCGGCAAATGCGCTTCGTTTTGTGAATGTTGAATAATTTGCGAACGTAAACAATCCCAGCAGGCTGCGACGCCGCCAAACAAAACACTACCTGCAGCTGTTTTGTTTACCAACATAAGGGGAAAAGAAAAAAAACAACAAATTGTGAAGCGCTTCAAAAGGCTTCAGCTTTTACTGGGAAATAACACAAAACTGGAAGAAGTCCTGAGCCAACGTCAACCCCGTCCGAAGTCACTCGACTGAAGTCGGAGCCTGGTTCTCTGGAAACCAAGGAACAGCCAGAGACTCAGAGGATCACCTGGGCCTCTGTGTGTGTGTGTGTGTGTGTGTGTGTGTGCGTGCATGTGCGGCCTCAATGCTGGCAGCACAACTGATTGATATCATAAGTGAAGCACAGGCTGAAAGGTCCCCCTGCTCCAGATGAAAGGCTGGATTAACAGAAGAGGGGCTGAGCTGAGCTGAGCGCAGGGAGTGAGTGCATCGCCGGAGATCAGATGAGCGAATAATAGAGGGGTGGGCGGGGGAGGGAGGGCAGGGGAGGGTGTAGGGGGAGGGGCTTCGGAGATGCAGGACATTAGTTTTTTTTTTTCTTTATCTTTTTTCTTTTTTTTAAGCGGCAGGCTGAATGATCAGTTCGGGAGAGTTGGCAGCTTTCCCAGTCCTCCTCCTCTTCCTCCTCCTCCTCTGAAGAGACAGGAGGGGAGTGAGCGAGCGAGACGCCGGGAGGAGATGCAGCAGTGAGAGAGGTGTGAGCGGCCGGGTCGCAGAGCCGCGCTCTCCCTGCCAGTCTGCACCCTCAGTCCCACTTTGATCACGGCACGACTGCGATTCACAAATTTGGAGCGAGACTCTTCGTAGGCGTCCTTCAGCTCACACTGTTGTCTCCATGTGTTCCTCTCCACAGCTGCACCCGCTCGTATAAAAGCACCTGAGAAGGCACCAGCAGAGTGCTGCCAGGGATCTATTGGCCTTAAACTGCCTTCACAGCAGCCCTGTGTGATCCAGCACTGGTTTGTCTACTCGGGAAAGTCCAGCTTGTTTGGGGGAGATGTGAACGCGCAACTGAACTTTGACGTGGCTCAAGGAAGCCAGAAAATGCAGGAAGTAGACTCTGACACAGGGCATTGTGGGTAAATGCAACCTCAACAACTAACTCAACTTATGAATCAAAATTTATTTTATACCGTTTGTCTTGTTTTCTCATCCAGTCATTATTGCAGCTCCGCCACTGGCCCGGAGAGGAATTGCTTTATTCAATTTGGTTAGTCAAACAAACTGGGACCAGCTGACTGTTGCAATAGAACCCAATCTCCTGGTCTGTTTGATTCTTCTGGACTATTGGGTGTCAAAACCAAAAAGAATAAAGCCTTTCCTGATTCACCCCACAGGCCGTTTGGTGTTTTAATTAACATGTTTTGAAAAAAGGCTCAAGGTTCTTTGTGTAAAACACTGTGTCTCCTGCGACTCAAATTCAAGGGACCCTTCATCTAAATTTGAAATTTCTCTTATTTTTTCCTCACCAGTTTGTCTTAGTTTTACAGAAGGGAATAATTCCACCCGATAACAATGCTGCAAAAGCCTCCAGTGGCCAAGTTGTCAAATGTAATGACTAAATAACGGAATAAATCCAGTATCTGCCTCACTAAAAGCTGTTTCAAATGTCTTGATGAGAAGTGGGACGGTGTGCATTTTGAATTTAGACCAGTTGTGTTATTTGACAACTGTTGCAGCGCCAAGCACAATTGGAATGTCTTGCCTTTTGTGGTTTTTCGAAGTAATTGTGAGCTTGTTTTCCTCTCTGAGGCTGTCAAAGTTTGACAAACTAGGACCACACAGCAAGCGCTGCCAAAGTGTCTCCTTTTGCAACTTATTGCCTCATCCAGGAAAGGCATATTGAGATCCGTCTCAGAGGAAGCACTCTGTTTGCGCTACGTCTCCTGTCCCCTGGCAAGTTTCTCTGTTTTTCCCTCCCAGTTAAATGCACTGGAGATCTGGTGGACAAAAAAAGAAAGAAAAAGCAAAAATATATATATTTTTTTACTTTCCTGTGAAATAATAATAATAATAATAACAAAAAAACAGCTAACAGGTGTTTTTCGCATTAGACTCTTCACAAAAACAAGCAAATAAAGGGACTCAGTGGATTCCAGAAAGAAAACAATGATTTTAAAAGACTTGGCCTTTTCATCCTAACAGGCAACATTAAAAGATTAATGTTGTTGTAAAAAAATAAATAAATACAAAATGACAGACTTTGCTACTATGGCACTAATTGGCTTCATGAAACATTCAAAGTTCAGACAATGTTTTCTATCTCACTGAAAAAGATTAACGATGGCACCTTGTTGTTCAAATGAGCTAAAACCGGCTCTGAAAACATGCTGTTAATGACTGAACAAGAGGAATCGCACGGTTTGGCCCAGCTGCAGTCGTAACCAAGATACACATGCCACAAAAAAAATAAATAAATAAAATAAAAATAAAAAACGAAACAAAACGGCACACTGTTTTTCAATTATTTTTACAAAAGTGAAAATGCCCTGCAGCAGTTGTTGTTTTTGTTATTCCATTTCGATGATTATGATGATACAAGCCAGGAAAATGTGATGGTTTGCAGTCTGGCTGTGATTGCACAGGAGGGGGGCGGGGGGTGGGGTGGGGTGCTGGAAACTGCTCACATAGGAAATAGATGTGTGAAGAGATTGTGCGTCTGCCATATTGAGCTCCTGTGCATTCCGCGAATAGTCTGGAGCAGGTTTTCTCTCTTTTTTTTCTATGCGAAACTTATCATCTGGTATATCTGTGCCTGCAGCTGCAATAAATTCCAAATAAATGTGTGTTTACTCCATTTGGTTTACTATGTATTTATATATATATATATATATATATATATATATATATATATATATATATATATATATATATATATATATATTTTCATTTTCTCCTTCCAAAAGATGCACTCACATTAAAAATGTGTTCTCAAAAACAAACAAACACACGGGAGCAGAAGTGTACGTCGCTGACAATGAATAATTTACACATTTTTAAATTCATAACGTCGGCGAGAATTGAATCATATTCCCACTGACTGTGCAGCTCCGTTCAAGTCAGACTAAGAACAGTGACTGTTTGACTTGCACGTAATTGATGATATAAAACTTGAGTGGCAATTACTGCACAGCAACGTCGGTTTGGTACAACGCAGACCTGTCGGCCGGCAAATGGGTCACAGATTTCTTTATCTCGTGTCTGTTTTTCTTATGTCCAACATCTGTCCTGCAGATAGACCAATGCCTGGTTTTTTGAGAGTGTCTCTGTCGTTTTCGGCAGAGATGATGTTTGTAGGACGGGGGTGGAGGACATGGTTTTAACAGACCGCTGCACCACAAGGGTCTGAAGAAGCGGTTGCCACTCTCTGGAGAGCAAATGTGGACTCTGTGTACTCACCATTTATTTGGTGAAATGTTCCATCCCTTGTTAGCACAAATAGCTAATCAGCCAATCACAAGGGCTGGGACTTTGTGCATTCAGGCATTAAGATGTGGTGAAAACAGCTTGCCGAGGCGTCAGAATGGGGAAGGAAGAGGATTTAATTGACTTTGAAGGAGTTGAAGATGGAAGACCACAATTTAAGTTACGCATGTAAACTTGCCATTCTCGTGTGTCTCTTATGAAATGCACTTCAGAAAGCGTAAAATTCACCAAGTGGTGTCGAGTCGTAGCACATCTTTGACAAAATATGACTTTCTAGTGCAAACTTCTACAATTTCCAGGCATCAGAATCTATATTTCGCTTCCCTTGCGTGCATCCCAATCAACATATCGTGCCATGCCAGCTTTTTGCACCGAATCTGACCAGATGTAAAACGAGGCGGTGCAGCCCGACTTGGCCGATCCCACCGGATGGTGCCACGAATGTGGAGCAGGCTGGACAAATACTGTACCACGCGACCCTACCCCATACCCCCACCCCACCCCACCCCACCCTAGCGAGAAAGCAGCGCTTTCCTCCGCATGCCCGAAGAAGGCACTCCAATTAAGTAACAATCTGTTCCCTTGTAATTATATGTACCATCTTGCTTAAATTAGGCTGAAACCCATTACAGAATTAGAAATGGAAAGTGGGTCACCGGGGTTTCTACTCCAGCAGCGAGGCTGGGTGTAATGGCTGCGGCGTGAGCATTTGCTCGGGAGACGTCAAGATACCCGACTGGCTGGTGGAGACGAGGCCCCCCGGAGTCACTGGTGCTTCCTTCACAACACCCCGGCCGGGATTCTTCAGACAGCCACAGAGCAGCCACGTCAACAAACAAATGCTTGTTTTCTACTCATTAGTGCACTCTGGTGAAAGAGGAAAGGGGGGGGGTAATAATCCCCACCCGAGAGTGGCTGGAAGGAACGGCGTGTCAACTCATGTTACACAATCTGCCTCTTTCTCTCTTTCTCCACTCCGGGCTGGGATGTCAGAAGGAGGGGGAAAATGAAAAAAAGAAAAGAAAAAAAACCCAGAGGGAGGGTGGGTGGTGGAGGAGGGGCATGCTTGTGTTTTGTTGGTTTGGTTGCAGGCAACGATTGTGTGCGTGTGTGTGGTCTTTTAATATATAGTGTTATACGATACGTTGTTTTGAGATCCCGTCGTCGACGCCGCACGTTCTGCCGCTGAAGCGAGAATGTGACCGTGCAGCAGCTGCGGCTCGTAATTGGCTCGGTTTATCTCTTCGACAACGACTGGAAATAGGTCTGGGATTAATTAAACATCTACCCCTACACCTCGGAAAAGATCAGCTCTGTTTGTCTGTTTTTTAAAAAAATATATTTCTGTCAAAAAACAACTGATGTTAAAGAGCATTACTCTAAAAATGTAACCAGAATGTTATTAAAACCATGCGGTTAGCAATTTCAGCAGACCAGTGGCAAAAAAAAAAAAAAAAAAAAATTAAACTTTTCATACAGCAACAAAAACATGACTCAACAACACTGAGAAAAATAGACATTATTTATGGCCTGACTTTTATCTTTGCATTGTATTTATTATTAATTTATTTTTCGTGAATATTGAGGGAAGGTATCACATAGAAGCAATAAATTAGCCACAACAGCAAAACAATGTATGTTTCAAGATCTGTCGCATTGTTAGGCAGCCGCACTATTTTAAGCCTCTGTTTTTTTTTTCTCCTCTTTCACTAAAAAAAGGAAAAAGTCAGTCAAAACCCTAAGACAACCTTGCCAATTACACAGTACATGTCGCTGCATGCAAGTCAGAAGACAACAAACACACCGAGAACGGTGGCATCTAAAATTATTGTATCTTGAAACAGGTTCCCCCCCATTAAATTCTCACGGCCTATTTTAGATAATAGAATCCCATCTAAGGCTAATTATTAGTTTGCAAACACACGTTGCTGCGTTCCGCCGTTATAATTGGAAACTGCTACCTGATTCCCTCCTTATCAGCAGCAGCAGCTGGTCCTCGGCCCTGTTGTCTCATGACAAGGGCCCTAATTGCTTTCCACATGTGGTTAATGTAAGTTCATGTGGTCACTAATGGGAACTGTCATACAGTAGAGGCTTTAAAAAAACATGGAAATGGGGAAAAAGAAGAAATCCAAATCCTTGAATCATTCCAATTGACAGGTTTACCCAAGAGCCACAATGCAAAAATATTTAATTGGAAATGGAAGGTTCTTTTGATGGTTGGTTCAGTTCTTTATACTGAGGCAGTGATAGTTCATGTGTCAGAATTTGTATTTTTTTTCTGCACCTCATTTTCCACGTTGAAAAGGGAGAGAAAAAAAAAAAACCCAACCACCTCCACTGGCTGTTAGAATAGGTCATTAGACAATGCAGCGAACTGGCATACAGTGTTTCATGGTGACAAATGAGCTTTTAATGGTCAATATGTTTATTACAGAAACAGCTCGGTGTGTGGGTGTCAGTATGGTGTGCGTGTGTGTGTGTGTATTGGAGACAGGAGCTGCATGAGGTCCGTGGCGCCGTCTTGCGAAACTGGAAAAGTTAACTCACTGCAAAATAAACTCATTTTCTTTGGATGTCTGGGAAATAGTGCATTGCTGCTTTCACCCACTCGTCCATTAGCGCTTGTGGAGTCACAATCTCTTGGGCGAAGCTCGTAAATGAGTCAATTACCAACTAAACAGTCGACCCACCTGTTGTACTTCTCTTATATCTGATGTCTACGTTGTCAGATTTGGAAATTTAACCGATGAGTCTGATACCCCCAACTTTGGTGGGTAGTGCACCATCCTTTGACTCCATGTTAAGACGGGCAAAGTCCCACAGAAGCCTACAGATCAGTGTACTTGGTTACCAAGCTGTAGCCGCGGCCACAACTTCACAGCCATCTTCACTCGAAAATTGGACCAAATTTGACAAAATTAGGGCCTATATTGTTTCTTGAGCTGCAGAGGTGTGTAGATATTGAAGGAATCTCTGTTGATGCCAACTTGATTGCAAAGGAATAATTTATTGCCAGGGGAAAGTCTAGTGTCTGTTAGGCACCGGTTCACCTGAGTGAGCTTGCTAAGACAATATATGCATCTCTAAAGTTGCAGCTCCAGCCTCTTCATATAGCTATATACATATATATATGTGTATATGTATATATATATATATATATATATATATATATATATATATATATATATATATATATATATATATACAAGATCTGGGTGGCCCTCTTATACAGATGCAAACAATTCTTATTTTTTTACCAACCGATCAGGCTCAATAAAACCAATCTGATAAGGGATCAGAGGCTGACTTGATCCTTGAACTGTAGCATTGTGCCTTGATAACAAAAGGCAGGGACCATAAAATGTGTGTCCTCCACAGGTTACCGTCTCTTAACATCACGGGTCCATACACACAATTCACCTTTGTTTCTACCCACACAGACCTTGTATAAATGAAGTCAGGCATACATCAGATACTACACCTAGGTAATGAAATTTATATTATTCAGAAAAACCAAAAACATTTGAGCCAGTTCGCAAAGGTGTCAATTTCAGTCTCCTTCCTATAATTCAGTGATTTTGACAAACACATCTTGACAACGCCATGTCAAGCCATGAGCCCTACCTGACTGTGAAGTAAGAAAATGACTGTATGTTTATTGTATGTTTATTGTAAAGTGTGCAAATTCATATGAAGCGCAAACAAAGGCTGACGGGCCAACTGGTGCTGCTTGTGTGAAGTCACACACCATCCATTTAGCACGTCTCTGTTCATACCCAGCATCAGGCGTTCACAGTGCGGTCAATGAAATGAACTGCGGTGGCTGTTTGGACTCGGTGCGTTCAGGTGCAAATCGGGGGACAGTCAGCGCACAGATGGTTGCGGTGACTGTGTTGCAGATTGTGGAACCGTGTTTTGCTAATTGAGGCACGCGTTTCTTTTTTTTTTATACCACATAAGACTGTTTGTGCATCTGTACATTCATCTCCTGCAGTCATGGTCACTCTGCCTTCGGTGCAACACATGCAAAACCTTATCAATTCCGCCTCTTTCTATTTTTTCTTTTTTTTTTGGCTCACAGCCTCAGTTGATCCCCTAAAAAAAGTAAGTAGGATCTTAATCTTAATTATGTGATTTCCATCATGACAACAGAAGTCATTAATTCCACCCACATCTCGCTGTTTGCCATCTCTCTCAGGCACATTGCCGCCTTTTTTCCTCTTCCCAAACGTGTTTGCCGCACAAGTATTATCAGTGTAGGCAAATGAGTGCAAATCGGTGTGTGTTTGTCCATGCTTTCCTCTGGGTTTGTGGATGTCGCCAGCGAGAGCGTCAACAAAGTCTTAGTCAGCGGGGGAGGTAAATTTGCACATCAGTAATCAGCCCAAACAGCCCTTCTGGAGCTTTGACTGGACTTTGAAAAGCATCGAAAGAAGCAAGGCTTCCTCAGGTCAGCCGTCAGTTGTCAGTCTCTGTTTTGGTGGAAACTTGAAGGAATTTCAGATCACTTGAGTTGCCCCCCCCAACCCCTTTTTATGCTGGTGATAGACCTGTTTTGGATATTTTAAGGGTTTCCTGGAACGTGAGGTCGAAGTGAATCCTGTCGCTCCGACACGCCCTTCCGCACTCCTATGGAAATGAATGAAACAATATCCTAATTTAATCCAAATTTATCCAAATTTAAACCGGAAATCATTGTGGCAGTTGTGGAAAGTGTTTAAAAAGTTGCTTCCTGTGGAGATGGAGGTGTCGAGGAGGGCAGAATCCGACTTCTCCTCCCATCTGCAACACCTGTCTTTAATGTTGATGAGGTTTGGCAGTTGTGAGAGGCGGCGAGTTGCGTCAGCATCAAACTGTCCCTCACTGTCCGCTGAGCGGTCCCACGCTCATCTACTTTGACAGTTGGGTTTTCAACACTTGGGTTTTGTTGTTTTCTGCTTTTTGATGGCGGGAGGGAGCTTTAGAAGGAGCCTTGTGGGATACCGAGTTGCACATTACACTGCAGTAATTTTAGCAGGCAATATCCACAACCAGGATTAAACCTTGTTGTTTAAGTAACGGCTGTGCTTACACGCTGAGCGACTGATTTCGTGCCACGTGAGAAGCGAGAGGGCCAGGCAACTGGACCTGCACCTACTGCAGGAAACGGGTCACAGGCAAACGAGAGAAAAGCAAAGTTGGCTGTAAACAGAGAAAAACATGCTGGCCTGAGTCCAGAAATGCCAGCGTCAGGGAAGTCAAGCTTCTTTAAATAAGAGTTGTGGGAGGTGGGAACCTGTGCCCCTAGGCCGCGGGTGAGGAGGCCGACCGGGTGAATGCATGCAGTCGGCTGCCTGGCTGAGGAGGTGTGAACGCCTCATCGTTACGACTGCTCGACGTCTTATAGTTTGTTTATATAAGAAACACATATATAATCTGTTTGGTGGTAGTTGCCGCACTGCTTTATTTATGCTGAGCTTTGCTCTCCTTACACGACGACGGCTGAGTGAGAGGAGGGATCGGCCGATTCCTGGCAGTGCTGTCGACTGGGAAGCTGTTCATCTGTCTGGGAAGAGCAATAAATATAAAAGTCTTGCCCTCCGCGGACTTCCTCTGGGAATATGGGATGACAACGTGTAATTGATCAAAGGATGTGAAATAGAATGTTGAGTACAGACAGAAGGTCGCGGTTGTGCGCCGGTGCCCTGCTATGCATTTTCTTTTAAAATCTGCAACCAAATAAAATCTGAAAATCAATGAAGAATTGATTCACAGGAAGCTCCGGTCCAGGGGGACGCTGCTGCATTCCTTTAGGCTTGAAGGGACCCTGAGAGACATGAGCTCTTGGAGTACAGTCACCGCTCTTTGTGTGTGTCAGTTCTTTTTATTTTTTTTTTAAATCAAACAAAAGCGCTAAGATGTTTATTTTATCTTTTTTTTTTTTTTATCAAACCTTTGCTTTGAGATATTTCAAAGGATTTAAGACTCAAAAAGAAAGATAGTTTTAACTGTCCTCGAATCAAAGGCTAGAAACGGGTTGTGGACAGATGGAGGTCACGGTGGACGGATCCTCTCGGACATGAGTGGGATGTTATTGAGAGTTTGTGAAACGCAAAAACAAACAGGCCAACAACAATCCTGATGTGAAGTGATTCCGGCAAGATCGGACCGTCGCCGCCGTCAGAGCTCAGACAGCGGAAGCAGCTCCCTTGTCAGGCTTCATACCGAGGGGAGCGTGAGGACGGAGAGGGACGTCACTGACCAGGACACCGCGGAACTCAATGGCTCGTCCTCTTTATTTTGGACAGTTGCCTCCCATCTCCAGCCTCCTCCCTGCCCGCCTCTCTCTGTCTCTCCTGCTGCTGCTGCTTCCTGGGAAGTTCTCGCTCGTGGGCGCTCTGCATCCGTTGGTCTCCCTCCAACAAATCTCTCCTCCAAGACTTTGGATTCAAACTTTTTCTCTGCTGCGCCGGGAGCGTCCGTGGCCGTTGACCAGAAGAGATCGGGGACCTCGGCTGCCCTTTCAGCCGGGCCTGAAGAGACGTGTTTCAACCAGCCGCCTCTAATCACGGTTCATGCCCTTTCACATGACATCAGTTTTGAACTGAACCGGAGGTTTGCCCTCTGGGCCGGCGGATTATTTTCTATGTGCTGACCTTTTTGTCTGCAATGACTGTGATCACTAAACATACCAGGAGGGGCTATTTTTCTTTTTTTTTTCCTTTCTGTTTTTCCTCTCCCTGTTTTCATTTGGCCCTTGAACTCTTTTCCTCGCGAGTCGTCAACATCCCTAAAATTGTGACACGTTCCTCTGCGATGTACGGCGGCAAAGGGGGAGGGAAAAAGAAAGAAAAAAGTCTTCCGGTGAAGCAAAGTTGTTTATGATGTCGTGATCCTGTAAGAGGAGCCTAATGGAAAGGGCAGGAGCGGGGGAGGTGGAAACAGCTCTCTCTCCACTGCAACAGGGGGAGTAAGGTGAGCGCCTTTGATTGCGGTGACATAAGTGAATGAAATGGGAGGAAATGGAAAGATGGCAATTGGGACAAATTGCCTCCAAAATTGAACACGACACGCCTCTGATTGTAATCTCCATGTGGACTTTAAGGGGATGGAGTTTGTGCGATGGCGGGGGGAACAGGACTGAATGCGGGACTCGTTTGAAAGAAAAGAGGAGGCCGACGTCAAAGTGCACATCTCAGGCTGGTGTGTTTCCTGCACCTTGCATATCTGTGGCTGATATTTCACAGGCTCTGGCCTTCTGATCCACTCACAGCGTCACTGCGCACTAATGGTTTAATTGGTGAAATTGAGGGAGGCACCACAAGCAGTTTGTTGTCCTCCAGAAACACGATGTGAAAGTCAGATGAGAATAGTCACATTTCGTAGAGGAGATGGCGATAAAAAAATTCTAACATTGCATGTTATTTATCTAATGAAACCACTTCTAGCTGTTCATACACACTTTATTTTCTTTCGACGTGAAGATTTACTGGTAACATTTTGGTTTCACTCACTTTATTCTCATCTTCCAGCAGCCCACCTCAGTCTTGGCTTCCCGAAAGTCTTCTTAAGAGTCTTCTGTGTCTGTTTTCTGGGAGAGGAAAAAAAAAATCTGACTTGGTTTAGCGCTTACCTTGGGTATTCTGTTTCTTGGCATGAGGAAGGATCAACATAACAAGCAAAAAACCACGAGACCAAAACTTGAAATGTAAAAAACGGATAACATTTTGCCAAACTGTTTTCTTTTTGTTGTTGTTTTATTTTTTTTCCTATTTCACCAATTTCATTCTAACATTAGTTTGATACTTTAAACATTGTTACAATCCTGAACTGAATCACCTCAAGGAACTTTTTCTTGTACCTCCTTACACAGTAAAACCAATGCTTTCATCACTATCATGCAATGGCACAACACAACATCTTCTTGGAAAAATAACCTCCTGTATTTGACAAACATGCATCAAGAAGAAAAAAAGTAAGGGATTAAAAACTTGCTATAAGTATGACCAAAATGATTCCAAGCGTCACCATGACAACTGTCAAGTAGAGGACGAACACGTACCTCATTCCGCTGGAACACAACATTTTCATGCCCTCACACTGTGAATTTGAACATATCGTGAAAAATCCACTGCTGCAGGGGCAAAAGAAGAAAATTAGTGATGAGTGAATGCACTAGTTTAAACATTGTTTGTTTAATATTTAATTAGGCACACACTTAGATTAAGACGATTGGAATCATACTGAACATAAAACTAAATTTTCCTTTTGCCACGACTCCGCAGGCGAAAATAGCTTAAAATCAAATAAAAACATAATCAAACACGCTCCTGTCGCTCGGGGTCCACTCGCGATACATATTCTGCAGACAAGACATAAATCAGATATATCATCGACCTCGGAATAATTTCACAGCGAATGTGTAACTCACACAGCCTCAGCATCTGCAAGATCCTCCCCAAAAGTTTCCAGAAAATCTGATTGCGAAACTGGCCCCAGGTCATCAATCCCAAGAGTGAACACTCACTCCGGATGGGCAAATCCTGCTGCACGCCAACAACTGGGCACAGAAAAGAACCAAACCCACAGCCGTCAGCCATGAGGCAACGGTGCAAACTGCTTCCCCAATGCACCGCCCATTTTAGAAGCTGCTGCTTCTGCTGCTGCTGCTGCTGCTGCTGCTGCTGCTCAATTGGAAGCTCAACTCGTCAGCGACTGGGTTTGATAACGTCCTGGTGTCACGCTGTAAAAAGCCCGGGCCCGTCTCAACCCGCCAAGATCAATCACATATGCAGGAGCCGGTTTCCATTTTTGCAGAGGGTTCATTGGCCAGCCGGGCCCATTACTGTCCGCCGCTCTAATAAAATACTGCCGCGTCGCATCGCACACAAATGCAGACTTCATGATGCCGACGTACATTTCGCCCCTGCGCCGGCGTGCACGTTTAGCGGAAGATTTATTTGGCTCCACCAACACGAGATTAAAGCATGCGGCAGCGCGTGAGAAAAGCCCCCGGCACAGCTCTCACAGTGCACACGCCAATAACACACACGTGTGCACGCCGTTAACGATCAGAGGAGCGGATGAGAGAAGGTCTGCAAGGGTATTGACATATGCAGGACCCGCCGGACCAGGGCCATTCTCATGTTCACCGCTGGTCTGAAACGCAAATTTGAAAAACACAGAAGTAAGACAGGAGATCTGATCGTTGTGATCTGGGCTGCTCTGACTATATTTTTTAGGGTGATAGCAAACAGTAGCAAATAGTAGGCAACTGTCATTGGGTTCTTAGCATACTTTCTGATTATTTCCTCTGCAAATGTGAAAAAAAAAAGATAGTAAAATAAAAGCCTGCTACAGCTGTAAGCAGTGCCATATCCGTTAAAGCCTTGAAAAAACAGATGGGCAAAACAGAAGACTGTTGACTTACCACAGTAGTAGTGAAGACTTCCTTCAAATCCAACTTGATGTTTTTCAGTGTGAGTAGCACTGCGTGAGGACGAGAGGATTGACTTGGGCACAAAACCTGAAGTTGTGCAATACATATTTATTTGTATAACTGTTGCTGGGTTGTTATTTCTGACTTTGTATGTTCTTCTTCTTCCTCTCTCTGTGTTTTTGCCTTCAAGTAGTCGTTGTGCGCCACAGCTGACGGTGAGCCCGCTCGCGCTAGCTGCTATTAGCATGCCGCTTGTGCGGTGTTAATGAGCAGTTTCTGTGGGGTGGCATTTTGTACCGTGTTATTACTGCTGTCCAGATGTCAGAGGGGGGGAACGACTGCTCCCCCCTTTACTCCTCTTGTGTGTGTGTGTGTGTGTGTGTGTGTTTACTGCTCCTCAGCCGGCCCCTGAGCCACACAGTACATCTTGTCTTTTTCAGCTTCGATGTTCAGTGTGTGAAATGCTTTTATGTATAACTTATGTATATATATATATAAAAAAAAAAATACATGTAATTCTTCTGCAAGCGCTCTTTTTTTTTCCTATACCATCATTGTGCCTCACCGCCCTTCATATCTTTATGTTCTTATGTGTAAGAAAAGCCATTCTTTTCAAACAGCCTCTATTCAAGTGTGTACCCAGATATACTGTATTATTCTTTGCGCTTGAAGGCTAATCTATTCTCTAATTGCTCCGGCAGACAGAGAAAGGTCCAGGCTTCATTTGGTCAGTCCATTTCACAGAAGCCCGTTTCCACCTCATTTAGCAGGTGAAGCACATTAAACATCTGCTTCTATGAGTGCAGGGAGTGCAATCCGAAGGCGGCTGTGCCAGTTACTGAATCCTATCATTGTCTCGAAAATGTCAATGTCTTTCTCAAGGTCTTGGAGGCAATTTAAACTTCTGTTCAAAGCCAAACAGAATTTGTGGATGCACAACATGTCGAGAGCGCTGTCATATTTGAATCCTTGTACACAGTCGCCGCACTCAGCCAGAGAAAACTATTATATACTGCTGGGTTGAGCGGCCATTTTATTAGGCACAGTCATCAGCTGCACAGAAATAGCAAATCGAAATATCACATGGCAGTATCTCAGCGCACTTGGCGAAAACAACTTGCTGATTTTCAAGTGAGCATCAGGACGGAGAAGGAGGAAGAGTTCAGTGACTTTGGACGTGGTGACCGTGGTTGTTGGTGTCAGATGAGCTGCAGGTCTGAGCGCGTCACAAACTGCTGCTGGGATTTTCACCACATCACAACCATCTCTAGGGATCACAGAGGACAGTCACAAAAAAGCAAAATCATCCAGTGAACAACAGCTGTGTGGGGATAGATGCCATGGTGTCATGGGGTCAGAGGTCAAAATGTGCAGCCTGCTTGGACACCATAGGAAGATAATATTTGGTACTTTGCTCCCAGCATGTTGTGCCAAATAAAGTGCTTAGTGATTGCACATCTATTTCCGTGTTGGAAAGTGATGGAACTTGCTTTTTGTTTTTTTGTTTTTTGGCTTTTCCCCTTTTCTAACTTAAGAAAATTTGGACCTTGAATCTTGGCCTAGTCCTACGGTGCATTTTTCACTCCCACTAGAGCTGGAAAGTAAAAGATCAAGGTTGCCTTAGTGTAGGTTCAAATTGCAGGCTTCTTGAAGCAAAGTTCATAAGACCCTTCAGAACTAAAACACAAATTAAAGTTTTCAGCGTCACCTTAAAGGCCGAGGATACAGTTTAGATCTGGAACTGGTTTTCCGGTTTTGATTTTTTTTTTTTTTTCTACAGCCAGCTGCTGCTACTGCTTGTCTCCCCGAAGTGCCCGTGTTATTTCTTCAAGCTGCTCACGTTAGCATGTTTGTATGAAATAAGTCTGTCTGAGTCAGCAATAGGCCTGCCCTGCTCACAGACATAGCCTCGGGGCCTCCTCGCTCTCTTTCCCTGTCTGTCTGTCTGTCTGTCTGTCTGACTGACTGACTGACTGACTGACTGACTGACTGACTGATGAACAGAATGCTCGGGAAGCTCTCCAGCTCCAGAGTGGTGAATCTTCCTGAACTTGGCCGAGCACCACGTTTGTTGTGGATACCCAATTATGATCTATACCTCACAGTCCAGCGGAACCTACAGTACATCGCATCCAAGGCGTCCTACGGGGGACCAAAACGAGGGAGGAAGAGGTTGACGCAGTGCTGCACGTCTCCCAGGAAACTACTGATGCAGTGGACTAGAATACACAATTAAAAAATGGCACAGGGAGATGCCAAGTAATCTCCCGCGAACACACGGAGCACAAAAGCTCATCTCGTCCTGCTCCCTCATCCACTTCATCTCCTCCTCCTTCCATCTCTCTCTCTCTCTCTCTTTCTCTCTCTCCCTCCCTCTTTTTCTCTCTCAGTGTGTGTGGCCTGATGTGAGAGGAAATATATTGGAGGGCAGAGGCAGCCCATACAATGGGAGATACACAACCTCCCCTAATTTAATCTTACAGCAGATGGCAAAATGTAACCTATGGCCCTGACAGATTGCTGTTTTGGTAAAGCCTTCCAGCGCTCTCTGGGAGGGGGGGAAAAAAATAAAAAAAAGTGGGGGGAGGGAAGCAGACAGATGAGGTTACGGGGAATGGAAACACGGAGGCAGAATGTAAAAAAAAAAAAAAGACAAAACACCTGAGAGTGAGAGGGAGCCATGCCGGAAAAAAGTTGCACGCGAGGAATCAGCTGCTGAGACGATTCGGTGGGAATTTCGAACGGAGCGGAGTTAAACCTGACAGATTTGAGGGAGATCAGCAATCGGAGCGTCTCTGGGTCAAACTGGAGCGAGTGAAAACTCATGAGAGAGATGTCAGGAAGCATGAAAAGGCCAATTAAGTGCAAAATCAGAATAGCGACGTGCGGCGCAGAGCGGGACGAGGCGAGGAGCAGGAAAACAAGTCGGAGCCGGATGATAATTGCGTGCGATGTCCTCTGATCACTTGTCATCCGTGATGCAGATGATAGGACGAGGGAATGAGTTTTAATTAGGCACGCTTTTTGGGCACCTAACCTTCTTTAACCTGCCTCTGTGCTTTGTTTGGATGACTCGATGCGGTTCTCGTCTTGCCGGGGGAGTAAAAAAAGAACACAGAGGAGATAAACAAAAACAAGAAGAAAGACATCCGTTGCAATTGACACGCGGCGGTGACGGCAGCGTTTAATTTCCACTCCACTCAAAAAGAGCATTACAAATCCTTATCGAAACTGAAATAACTGGAAGAAAATATGACACCAAAGCTTTCTTTCTTTTTTTTTTTTTTTTTCAACTGTTATCTGGGTCCAGCGCGGCAACACTGTCTCTTCCTGCGAATCTGATTCTTTCCGACACATTACCAAAACAACTGAAACCATGAAAAACACCAGACAGAAGAGTGGCAATGTGTCTTAAAAGGTACTTTCACTCCTGGACTCACTGCTGTGACTGGTTGTTTCCTCTTTCACTAGATTCTTTTGGACTTCTTGGTCTTCAAGGGGATTTCAAAATCCAGGGAAGCTGATCCTGGTGCAGCCTCATTATTATGGTCATCCATTTTAAACAGTGTGTATTGTTCCCAGTTGGTGCCACCAGCCAATGTGACGGTTTTTGTTGTAGCAAGTGGGCGTGTCACCAGCTCGAGTCAAACACTTTCTCGGACTTGGACTCCGTCTTGGCTTGGCCTTGGTCTTGGTCTTGGTCGTGGTGTTTGTCTTGATCTTGGTCATGACACCCTTAGTCAGTTAAGTGGGTTTTGACTACATCACTAGTATGTGACCACAGTCATCACATTCCAATGTGAGAACTGGAATCGGTCAGAAGAGGCGACTCAATGGGATTTCTTTTCTTGGTAAAGTCCCAAAAATTGTCACATTCCTTGAAACTTTTTCTCGACCTTTGACCTGAGGAAATCCCTCACTTTACCCAGACAGGAACACGATGCAGCTCTACGGCCATAATGCGTAGGCCGATTCATTCGAGAAATGCAGATTCACGTACGCGTCCAAATGCATATAAATGACACTGCGGCTACAGCTCAGAGCTGCTGGTGCTAATGAAGTTCCAGGTTGCCGAGGGAGGACATTAGTGTCCCTGGCACCGTCTTTTGCCTTCAGACGGGCTGTAATCTGCTTCTCCGGGGGACACAGGAACCGCCAGGGTGCGTTTAGCGAGTCATCCCGCCACACCTGCCTCCATCAACCACATGTTTGTGTGGCGCCTGTTGATTTGCGCCGTTATCTCAGCGTAATGGTATTGAACATCTCTGGAGGGGGTTTCTTGGTCCCCGGGACGACTGCGAGGAAGGGAAGCCACGCTGAATGATAACAAACGGGTAATTTATATAATAAACCTCATGCTCGGCACTAATTGAGTTCTAAATTGCTGCAAGCAAGTTGGGACACAGTTGCGGCGGCATCGCCAAGCTGTCGAGCTGCATTGTTTTGTTTACTCTTTTTTTTTTTTCTTTCTTTCCCCTGTACAGCTCGTTCTCAAACCACGACCCGCATAGGATTCACAGTCGCTGTCATTTTCAGGCGTATCCGTGTCGCTACCACAACGTGGTAATTTGATAAAGAGAAAGTCTTTCCAATTTACTTTGATAACATGCCTGTGATAAGATTACTTTTTTTTTTAAGAGACATGCAGGAATGAAATAAAACTATTCAAATGCTTACAAGCCAGCTTCTGAGCAGAAGATGAAACCATTTTATTTCTAATTGGAGGGCACTTGGGGATCAGCCTGTGAGAAATAATGTTTTTATTTTCCCCCTTTTTTCTCTCCCCTTGCCGACTCTGTTCCAGTTTTTAATTGGCTTTTTAAACAGATCAAAAAGATTGTGTGAGATGTCGCTTTGGTTAATGTGACTTTGGCGAATGACATCTACAAACGCCGGTAGATTGAAACACTTTGCGGCATCAAGTCTGCTTCACAGCGTATTAACTAGCAGAGGTTCATTCCCAGCTCCTGACTGATCCCCCCACAAAGGCAGTGACCTCTCCCTGATCAAAACACTGCTGTTCTCTGGCACAAACCTTTTGCCAACCAGCAGAAAGTCCCTCTTTTGTTAATTTGTCACCTAAGGTTAAAGTCAATTTGTGGCTATTACGAGAGCCGGTGTGGATGGAGCAATAACAAAACTTTGTTCATGAAGGATATGTCAATAGTTTTTTTTTTTTTTTTTTTTTTTTTTTTTTCTTGCAACTCTAACTCGGATGTACCAGCCTTGTGTGAAGAATCAGCTTTTTCTAACTGAGACTGAAATGATGAGCATGTTCACCTTAATGCTGCGGTTCCTTGTTGAAATGCTCGTTCCTGACCAGTGTGGCAGCTGTGCATTCCATTGGGCTAGTAATTGGCTGTACTGATGCTAAAGCAGTGTTAGACAGGCAACATGATAAATCTATTGTTTTCTGTTTCTGTGCGTCATCCATCTTGTACGGTCAAGATTTCATCTGTTTAAATGTGGAAGAGAAATAACACAGCAGAGGGAAGTCGGACAAAATGATTTTCGTGAGTTGGACGAAGACCAAGGAGATTTTCAAACCAAAATGTAGGTCAGCAAAACACAGCGCTGTGAAATTAAGATGGCATCAAGGTGCTGTGAGGGCGTCCTCCGTGTCTCAGGAGGCCCTCGGCTGTTTCAAGTTCATCCTCAAGGCTTGACCTCAGCACACCAACTGCACACTCGAAGATCCACCTTGTAACTTTCAGGCCAAGCGGAGGAAAAGTTTCTTGGATTTTGGAGATAATACTCTCTTTCTTCTCATACACCGACAGCGTTTCATGGTACGGCTGGTGAAAATCACAGATTCTCATGTTCTGTTTGCATGGACTTGAATCATTAAAAAGAAAACGTAGATCAAGTCACTCAAGACAACTGTTGTGTTGCAACATTGCAGACAAAATGAGATGTGGAGCTGGATTTGGCCCGCGGGCCTTTAGTTTGAAACACGGTCTTCCTCCGTGTCGCCGGCAAACGAGCCTGGGAGGAGTTTCAACGAGTCCATTCTTCAGTTTGATTGAAACAGATTAATCCAGAACTGCACTGGACCACCAGCATGCGCCCATATGGAACCTCATGAAAGTTGGTCTCAGCCACCGTGCAGTCATTTGATTGCGACCCACCTGGAAGGAACAACCGGGACGTGGTCATGACGGCGCTGAATAACCCCACGGAATGAATGAGCTCCTGGCTGAGCACTGCGCTGCCGCCACTGACTGCTGCTGCGAGGTTCTGTGTTGAAAGGAAACAGGAAGTGGCTGCCCGCAGAGCACAAACTGAACAGACCTAAAAAAATTTAAAAAAAATAAAGAAAGTGCGGAAGTGTGTGCATTCATATCTGCCCTTGTAAGAAGTTAACCAGTGAAATCTGGGTGCGGTCACATGAGTGCACATAATCAAGCGGCGAGTGACAGCGGATGTAAATTCCAAAGCTGCGTTCCACATTTAGCATGTAAATAGGTGCTACGACCTTTTGCGCCGCGCCGTTTATCACGAGGCCGCCGTTATGCGGCGCGCTCGCGAGAATCCCTCAACCTCTCTCTCTCTCTCTCTCTCTCTCTCTCTCTGCGCCGCTGCCAGCCACGTTCAATAAACACGGGCCGCTCGCTCAGCTGCAGAGAATTCAATCTTCCCACCGGCGCCCCCTTTATTTGCTCTGTGTCGCCGCCGCTGTTTTCCCAGGCTGAGGGATCTCTCCGCCGGGGTTAAAGTGACATCCAGGCAGCCACCCAGTGCCCCCCCCTTCCCCCGACCCCCTCCAGCCCCCCTCGCCACCCCCACCCTTTTCTTCCTGCCCGCTAATATCCTGTGAAATCCCGCAAACTTAATTTGAGGGAGAGGATCTGAACCTGAACTAAGCGGATTGAATTAATAAATGTATTTTCTATTTAACGGTTTGATTTCTCCAAAGCCTGTTTACAGCCAGCAAATGATCTGCCTTTAAGTGAGGCGCACGCCCAAATCTGCTTACAGTCGCCTAAATCTATTATCTCCGCTCCACCTTATGGCGAGTGGCTGACTCTGTGACGCGCCGCTGTGCGTGCGTGCGTGCGTGTGTGTGTGTGTGTGCGTGCGAGACAGAGAGACACAATGACGGGCGCGCACGCTTGGTGCCATGGCACGCCAGTTTTGACGCAGCAGCACAAAATGAGCAAAAACCTTCAGCCAAACTGCCCGCCCACCCCCGACCCCTCCCCCATCCCTCCCCCCGGCAGTGAGTGAATAAACAGACGCCGTAAACAAACAGTGTTGCCAAGCAGCACCAAAGAGACAAACATGATGGGATTTTATTTACTTCTTTATTTATTTATTTGTTTGGCTGTGTGTTTGTTTGTATGTTTGTTTTGGGCAGGATTTGAAATCGGAGGATAAGCCTCCAGGTCGGCGGCGGTGAAGTTAATTGTTGAATTTTTTTTTTTCAAGCATCCCGGTGGGAAAAAGAAACTCTGATTGGGGCGTCCGTTGGTTTTCACCCTCTCTGCCAAAAAAAAAAAAAGCAGCTGTACACGACGGTCACATCAACATTATTTGTTGGCTCCTTTAAAGGCTGTAAATGTGAAAAGAAACATTTTTTTTTTTGCTTTTTTCCCTCTCTGGGCTTGATTTGTGTGTGTGTGTGTGTGTGTGTGTGTGTGTGTGTGTGTGTGTTCATCCACCGCCCCATTTTTACCCCGGAACTACAGAGGTCATGTTTTGTGCTGCAGTTGTTTTTCTGGCTTGTTAGCAGGATTTCTCCTCAAGTTCACAACAGCAAATACAAGTTGTGTTGTGTCAGCCCCCTCTTCCCTCCCAAAAAAAACAAAAACCTGAAGACTTTTTTCACGAACGCCCCCTTCAGACCCGAATACGATACTTTTACCTGTTACCGATGACCTTGTGACCTGGGAGTGTGAGTGTTTGCTGTGTGTTTCTTGCCTTGTGTCTCTGGCCAAACGGGTTTCAGTCACGTGGCGTTAAACTCAGGGTAACGACGCAGCACAGGAGGAAAAATCCAACTACTATTGTGACTTCAAAGTTAACTGTCCAAAGTCTGTTTTTTGTTTGTTTTAAATAACAAATCTGCACACAGTTTTTCATTAACTGGCAAACAAGGACAATATGAAGAGATGGAGGCCAGGTACATTCAATCACACAGTCTTGCTTGAACCTATTATGTCTTGTGATAAGCATAATGAAAATGAAATCAATGCAAATGAAAAAAATGAAACTGGAAAAACGTTTTTTTCATAGTTATATTGTGTGTTTCCATAGAAGTTTGATGGAATCACAGCAACTTTTATCTAATTCACATTTTAAATGGCCTAAAGTCTACATGGCAAAGCTTTTACGCTCATTGGAGGTGATTACAGTCTGTTTCACATCTGAACTAAAGCACAAATTGTTTGTGGAAAGAGATTTGTAGAATTAAATATAAACTCACATGACCCGTGCTGTTTGTCTCTCTCCGGATGTTTCCATCATGAGCGGGTGAAGAAGCGGCTGTTGGCATCAACCACATCAGTCTGGACAGGTGAGACAAAAACCCTCAATCGCAAAAAACACAGTGACAGGGTTAAGTAACGGTTCTTCTTCTTCTTCTTCTTCTTCTTCTTCTTCTACTGGCAGTAATTCCTGAAATCATCTTTATTCTTTTTCTCGTTTTTATTTAATGCTGCTTTTTCTGGTAGCCGCGTAGCGCCACCTAGTGACTAGACTGCACTTTACGTAGCCTCTTTAATTAATCTCAAATCACTTCATGGAAGTGAAGCACTAGTGTTTTCACTTTTTCATCTTTAAGTAAAAAAAAAAAACTACATCTATATCAACAGTCTGCTTTAAACCCTGTTGATATATTCTTGAGGAGCCTTTTGGAAGGCTGCCCTTGACCGATCACGTGGACTTGTGGTCCAGTGGTCGGGGTAACGAACAAGTACGAACTGCGCTGTATCTGTGAAACACAATGAGCAACATTTAACTGTTGACAGTTCTATTTACCTGCTAGCTGTCAGCGGAACACTTTGCTGCACAACCTGAGAAGGTTCGACTCTGACCTATCCTTGACATTTCCAGATACAGGCAGCCTGACCTGCCGTTTCCCCATGTTGTCTTCTGGCGGCTTATTTGTCAGCAAACTGAGTTGTATGTCTCCGGCTTCTGTTTAGCAGAGGGGGGAGGGAATAATAAAAAAAAAAAGTTTAGTAGACACACATTGCTAACAATCTGATTGTCCAAATATCTTAAATAAAATAAAAGACAGTAAACATTTCACTGTGGTTTGTCTGTGTTTTGTTTGTTCACTGAGCCACAGTCCAAGTGAACAGAAGGAGCAGGTTTGAACCCTCCTCCTCCACCTTCACTGTGGCAGGAAAGCTCATCACACGCTTGAAGTGTCGCCACCGCACAACAGAAATCAACAGATCAAATAACTGTAAAACAGCTTTTCTGCACAGTAAATGGGTGGAAACGTATATTTTTCGAGACTAGGAACGCCAACGTAATAAAATTTTAATTAACAGTTTCAGCGTTCACATGGATGTTTATGGTCAATAAAACCCAAAGTAACTATCTAGATCTATTTTTTTTTTTTTTAATTATTATTCTTGACCAATGACGTCCCTTTATGCGCCACCGTTTCAGGTCCAAAAGACTCTGAGAATTTAGACAGGACGTTTACCAGCCAGGTTGACGCAGCTCGACGTGTTGCCATGGGCTGTTGCCGGGCAAACGTAGTGAGTGTTGATATCAAGAGCGCATGGCATTTTAAAAAACAAAAAACTAAAAAAAAAAAGCGAACATTTTATCCCAATCTGACAAAATGAGCAAGCGGAATTTTTTCCCACGCAGTCGGAGGCAGACTTGGTGTGTGGGGAATGAGTTCTTGGGAGAGTTTCGTCACTCCGACCAGACGGCCGCGGGGCTGCGCGGCAGACACTTGGCTTTTGTTCCACACCTGTCTGTCATTACTAAAACCATTAGCGGCGCCGAAGCTCCAGCAGCCCTGAGCAGGTGCCAGCAGGTGTCTAAAGGTATCGAGCGCCTTCATTTTTAAACAGCAACGCTCTACATGTTGATTTGCTGACGTCCTTGCAAATATGCCGTTGTTTCCCCGGTGATTTTTCATTCCCCCTCTAATGGCTGCACACTTTTTCACATTGATAATTTGAAATGTGGCGAGGTCACTGGCAAATTGCAAAACAATTAGTTAACGGCGGCATCGGGCAAAATTGGTTTGACTGTCAGCAATTTCTCCCCCTGGCCTCAGCGGGGGAGGAGATGGGTGGTGTGTTTGTGAGAGAGGGGGGGTATACTCGGGTCTTTGGAGAGATGCTGAAATCATTAAAATGGGGAAGAGGCACAAAGGCGGCACAGCGGTGTTAACAGCTTGCAGTCGAGTTTCTCTTTCAGTGTGAATCCCGGCACGCGGCTCTGATGTCAGTAATGACTTTAAAAAGGCGGGAAGTGCCGCCTGCTTGTGGACTCGGTCTTTTGTTGCGAGGGGTCGTGTGTGAAACGGTATCAAAACGCAACATCAACAACAGGAAAAATATATATTTATCCCACAATTTAACTAATTCATCAAGCGCAGGAGCCTCTTCCCGCGCACACAGACGCATTTGGTCGGAGGCTGTTTGGTGACGCAGAGCAGGCGATTAATTAATAAGATATCACACCCTTGCCATTTTAGACAATTTGAAAAAAAAAAAAAGATCTGCAACAAATCCAACATCAACATGTTCACATTCTTAATGAGTCTGCTAATTAACGGGGATGATAGCACGTGGTGCATTGTGGCTGCACTGTGTTTTGCCCAGCAGTACAGACTTATTTGTTTCAGCACTTATTTATTTATTAAGCCGTGAACATATTTTCTCCCAGGAGAGACATGTGAAACCTTCGCCGGATGCATATCTCTGCCTTCTCCCGGGGGATACGGCGGGCTTCTCATATTTTGAAGTTTTATCTGATTAAGAAAATGAATTTCAGCACTGTGTTTCTTAACACCATCGGATATAGGCTGTCACAGGCTGGCCCTGTGTTTTTGCACTCGTGCAGTCTTATAAAAGGATTAGTAATTAGATTTTTTTTTTTTTTTGCAACTTTGAGTGGTTTATCTAAGCAATGCAAAAAATAAAAATAAAAAAATAAATAGAAAACAATAGCAAGGGAAATGCTGATGTCAAAGTGTTGGATGTTTGAGACCGATGCTTCAAAATGGTTGTCAGGGATTTCCAGAAATGGTCCAAACCCCTGGCATTTTTTGTGCTATGCACTCACATCCAGTCAGTTAAGTGATTCCTGCATTAGGTTTAAGGACTTCTATAAAAGCTAATAGTTGCTATAATAGGTGAAACGGATATTCTGTCTGACCTTGGTATCCCAATGCTCTTCACACAAACACCTGGCTTCTCTCAAGCACAGAATTGTGTCTCTGCAATAGTCCTCGACACCACTTCAATTTATCATTCAAGTGGCTAACTCGCCACATCTCGTTTCTATATTTCCGTACTGACCCCTAGCCAGTCACTTCCATTTCATAAGGCTGCAAAGAGGTTTTAAATGTCATTAAAATTTCCATACCTGAAATGTCACCCTCTGTGTGAGTGTGTTCTCATGAGGAAATTAAAATGTAGCCACGGGTGCTTACATTCAATAACTACAGCGATGTGGCAACGCACTCTGGCAAATTTTGACGGCATCAAACGACCTGGCGAGAGGACGGCAACTGATTGTTCCCTGTGCTGGGGTCATGTGACAGAGGCGGAGTTGTGAATGCTGCTATTGATTGGTTCGAAATATGTTTTCGTGGAATAGTCACTGAGACCAAAACAGTACAGACTTTTCTGACCTGAAAAATGACAACGATAAGAGTGTAATCCCCATTTCTCAATCATACTTTTTAACCGCCATTCGGTACCGTTGGCATTTGGAAATGAGGCGCAAACACTAACATTTGAAAACCCCAAGCATAAAATTAATGTATTTGAGTTGGTTTAATGGAAGCACAAACAAAGACTTTCAGTATGGTGATCTTTGCAATGCATGGGGAAACGTGTTTCTTTAGCTACATGATATCAAACAGCGTTGGTGTTTTTATCTGACATTAGCAAAATAACTACTACTGCCTTGACAACTACTGATAGATCAATGTTTTGTGTGTTGTTTTTTTGATGAAGAAAAGGACAATAATCAATGTGAATAGCAACAATCAAAACAAACACTTTGCATTACTGTTTTTTTTTATAAACATCAATGGAAATATAACAGCTTGAAGTGTGGAAAGACTCCCTACTGTTAATAATAATAATGGATTGGATTCATATAGTGCTTTTTAGGCACTCAGATATGTACAAGGCAACGTGAGTAAAGTGCCATGCCCACACAACAACAGAGACCAGAATGGAGCTGGATTTGAACCGCCAACCTTTCGGTTATTGGTATTACTTTTCCACTGGAGGATCACGACACCTATACCTAGGAGGTTGTGGTGGTTAACTTGACAACTACTGGATTGATGGATAGACAATTTTATGGCCTGACATCCGTGTTAACGTGGATTTTGGCTCATTAACCAAATAAGCATGTAAGCATGCTGCTAAATTCATATATATAACCAAAGGCTAAAGGCCTTGACGATCGTATCCCCATTTAGTTTCACTCTTTGCTCTCTGAAAACCAAGGAGATCAAGGCGTCTGCCTTAGGGTCTTCAATCTGTGGAGGGGTCAAAGGTTTTTCAGGTCCAGCAGAGTTTAGATTGACAGATTCTGAAGATTCAGATGTAATATAAAAAGGCAATAGGTTTGGTGTGTGGGGTTGTAGGGCTTTTTGCTCAGAGAGACACAGACGTGGCCGATTCAAGATGAAGGTTCAAAGGTCTGCTGGAGGGCAGTAGCAGGTCAATGGGAGGGGCAAAGGCCCTCTTTCTTTTAGCGGATGTATTGCCTTTTGGCTTTAGAGGTCTATTAAATCTTGCTATCATCTCCAAACCAGTAATCCTGCCGAGCGGCAGGAACCCTTCAATCACTCCATATCAGTGGGATCTCTCTGCTCCTGCTTGATGATAGCAGTCGGCTCAGGAGCTTTTCTGTCTTGCAGGGATGCTGTTGTTTGTTTGTTTGTTTGTTTGTTTTTAAAGTCACACAGTCTCTAAGAAGGGTAGCAAAATTTGATCTTCAAAATGATCAGCACACATCAAACATTTCAATATTGACTCCTTGCTGATGAACATGCTAGAAAAAACACCAACGTAATAGGTATTTCTTTCAGCCTTCAAGCCTCGAAAACCAAAAGCAATAATTGGTCGGCTTTTGCTGTTCCAGTGGGTCCAGCAGGCGCTAGATTTAAGAAGCAAACAGTACAGGGTTAGCAATATTTTGGAAAATGTTGCAGCGCTCCCTTGGAGACCAAGTTGTGCACCGAAAAGCCCTCAAAGTACATAGTAACACACTGCAAACACAGCAAGTCAGTCTGTTTCTGACCTCCTCCGTGGTCTTTCTGTGGCTTCACCAGCATCACAATACGCATCGCGACCCAACTGGGTCTACAATATATGTTGAACTATGGGTTTTGGCTTATATTCGTCCTCTTGGCAAAGGTTGGAGAAGCAAACTCGTAGTCGGAGGTTGGTTCAAATCCCCTAACCAACAAACATTTAGGTGGGGAAGGTGGCCTTGGGTTCTTGTTTATGCCTTGTTAGCATCATAGCTCAAATAGCTCCTGTTGGATTCTGTGCTTTGAAATCAAATTTCATAGATAACCACTTATATTTTTGCAGTTTTTTTTTTATTTTTATCAGCATAAGAGAGAAGAACCTGTCGAGCGTTCCCTTATGGCCGCCTTCTTGAATTTGAGGGCTTGTGCTGCATTGAGAAGAAAGGGCGATTATTCAAATGTGCTAATGCGAAGCCCCGCACTAAGAGTCCTCAGGCAATTTGATGACCATTTCCCATGTAATTGCGCGTACATGATCCATACGGCTCACAAAAAGGAAGCCGTCTGAAGTCCCTCTAATTTCCTCCAACAATAATTAGTGTACGTTTCTTGAGCTGCGGAGGGAGAAGGAGAGGTGCGTTCCGAATGTGCGCCGCCACAAGATATTGGGCTAATTGCAGCCTCCCTTTGCTGGAGAGCTCATCGTCGCTACGCCATAATTCAGCAGGCAGGCAGACGGAATTACTGTAAATGGGGCATTTAGAGAGTTTACGAGTGCTGGCCTAACTGACACTGATGAATACCAAGCCGTACCTTCTTAAATAAGAAATGACGGCTCCACCGCAGACTTGTCATTTTCTCTGACAAATTATCTGATTTATCCGCAGCTGCGCTCCATCTAGTTTGGCAATTTGCTACCTTAAATGCAAATCAGCGCAGCTTTGGAGAATCTTTCGGAGCGAGTGCTGGAAGGATTCTTTCTCGAGGATGCTCTCGCGCTTCCGATGGGCCAGACGGCCGGACTTCACTGGCAGCAAAGTGACCATTGGACGTTACCTTTTCTGCCAAGACCACGAGGCATCGTACAATGACAATTAAACTTGCAAATTATGTTTTCCTCAAAAAGTGAAATTGGGAGAAACATTTATTTCTTTTTGTTTATCTTCATGCATTTGGCTTTTGGTTGTGTCGAGGACGCAGATGTTTTGCATTTGGAGTTTTTTTTGTTGTTATTTTTACAGCGTCTGGCTTTTTTCAAAAAATATCCAGCAAAACTGCCAACGTCACTGTGGAATACTCCTCCCCAGACTTTGTAAACTTGTCAAAACTACTTTGGTTATCTAAAGTAGCCGCCATTGGACAACAGACACATATGGCAAAGTCGACCAAGTATCTAATAAAACCCAATTTCTGCTTGCAATAAATCAGTAAGTCCTCCATATTTATTTTTCTAGCTGGAGGTGCGTCCGTTCACTCCATCCTCCCGTTATTCTCTGGACAGCTGTCATGTTGGCCGACGCTTGGTGAGCGACTGGACGGCCTGTCAGTCAATCACATGGCAGACACATGGAGATAAACAGATTCCGGCTTGCGTTCACACCTTTGGGCTGTGGAAGTGCCAGGGGAAATGCACACAGGCCAACAAAGACTTTCATTCTTTTCTGTGGATTGTTTCTTTTTTCCTTTTGTTGGCTGTCGCGCTGATTGATCTTCGATGTGCCAGGCATGAAACACCAAAATGCAAATACAAATACATCTAAACTGTACCAAGTCCAAATACATCGGACCTGGAAGCAGCAAAATAGTCCACGCTACTGCCAGGAAATGAAATGATTGGAGACAAATGCTGCACCGCCCTGCACGGTTACGAAGGGCAAATGAAGCCGATGTTGCCTGGAGTGCTGGAGGTAGCGCAGAGATTATCCTTGCCTCTAGTTTTTGATTTATTTATTTATTTTCTCTCACTAAACCCCCAGTAATCCTGTGCGATAGGAATCAGCGTCCTAACAAGCGCAACATCTGCACACAACGTCAACTTTGAGAATCAACACGGCTTCCTGCACATGCACCTGAGGTCACGTTAGCCTGCTGTAGCGAGTGAGTTGCGTTCAAGTGACAGGATGTTGTGTGTGTGTGCGTGCGTGCGTGCGTGTGGTCAATGAATTGAATCACCTTTAGTGTGCTGCACATCTTAACTGGGATGGTGCACACTGGCAGCTCATTGAGGATGCGCAGCCATTCAGCTGCCTAATTAGTTCACTAAGTTCCTTCATAAAGAGCTATTGATCCTCAGCCCTGATGGGAATGGAACGGGAGTGGGATTAGAATTCCCGTTGTGCTTCTTCACAAGCCTGTGCATGGGCATCTACACACACACATGCACACACACGTGCACACACACGCGCACGAGCAAACCCAGCTGAGACATGAATTATTTTACCCCCAAAGCTTTCCACACTGTTCTGATTTCCCAGCGTGGTTTGTGGCGGCGGGGGACGGTGGAAGCAGGTCTTCATTATTGCCTCTACCTGTGCGATCTCATTGGCTGCGAGCGTGATCAAAGGGGAGGCAGCGCTCGTCTCTGTGAAGAAGACACAAAATGGTGGAGGAGCCTTATCAGCGAGTCGGCGCTGTAATCTTCTGCGAGTGCAGCCTCAGCACTATGTGCCTCCGTCTAAGTCTCCCTCTGTCTTCCCACTGGGGCAGTGGGATGTGGAGGAGGGATGGAGGGAGGGAGGGAACGGGAGGTGTACCCCTCACCCCCCACCGCCAATAGCATCTTTAAGCCCTTTGCTGCGTCCGTCTGTCATCTCTTTATTGTTTGTTTATGTGCTTTCTTGGTCACCCTCACCCTCCTGTCAGATTACTCCCCCTCTTCCGCTCCGCACCTCTCTCTATCTCATCTTCACGCACCTCCCACTGAATCCCTTCCTCCCTTCGACCCTCCTCCTCCTCCTCCTCCACTTCCTCACTGCCGCCGCTGATTGCAGGTTCCCCGGCGTAGAGGAGGCGAGCGACAACAACAAAAGCCTCCTATCTCTTCATCCAGCCCTGGTTGCTCACTCGATGCCTCCCTCCCCTCCGCGTTCGCTTCACTCTACCCCAGAAGTACCCACGGCCAATCAACGCGGCTCGTGATATGGAGGATGTTTCTGATCCTGTAAGTGCTGTTTGTGACAATTAAAAAAAAAAAAAAAGCATCTTTATTTCTTGTGAAAATACTTGTGGTACGTATGAACAAAGAGAGGCTTGCGGGATCCATGGAATTAGTGAGTTGCCAGATTTGATTTGAATCAAACTGATGCTGCAGCGTCTTCAGCGGTTTTGTGAGGACAAATATGTTTCTTGGTATGACGACCATGTTTACGGACAGCACCTGAGACCCAAAATTAGACGGCCAGGCACCGATCACATCAGCTTCCTTCACATCATCATCACATCAAGCTTCGCTGTGCTAGGCTCATTACACAGTCTGAAAATCTCTGCTCTACAATGCATTTACATGCAGCGGGATGTATGGACATAAAAACAGACATATGGATCAGACTTGTGCTGGCAACAGGAAAAAAAAAAATGTAAAAATAAAAAAACACAAACACCCTGCGGAGAGCAGCATAAATAAATTATAATGTGCATGTGGAGGCAGTGGAGATGTGTGGTGCCGACTCAGCGCAGCCTTGTTTAATTACTGTTCACCTGGGCCAAAGGCCTAATGGAAGACTTGGCTGCTGGCCCAGACAAACAGCGTTCCACTTGGCCTCAATTGCAAGAAAAATCTTGGGCCTGACTCATGTGGGTTTGTCGGTGTCATCGGTCCCGGAAATGCAAAGGCAAACTGCAAAGACAGGCGACGACAGGGGGATTTCTCACGGATGACGCATCGCGCCGGGGCCGACCGCAGCGGTGGAATTATACACTGAAATGCCAGCAAGGATCAGCGCGATGATGAAATGACTGAGATGCTCTGCTGCATACTGATAGCTGCTTCCTTATAGGCAGTAATTATCTCCGTAATGATTTGGCTGTTTCTTGAATGTAAATACATTAATTTATGATTAATTTCTAGGCTTGATTCCGCTGATGGTGTTATTGGGTGTATACATACTCTGCTGAGCATAAAGTGGCCGAGTGACAGATTTCAGCAAAGAGGGTATAACGGTCTGTCATTTAGCCCCTACCCTATTTATTTGTCCTGGTAAAGTCTTGATTGAAATTACAGACGAGACGGCGGTGCGCACCCATCAATTATAGAGAACAGATACGGAGGGAAGCGACACCACTGAGGGCCTGATGAATTTTCAGGAGGAAGAAAAAATGAACTATTAGGGACGAGGGGCATTAATCTGTAATATCCTGAGCACAGTGGCACTCGGGAACGTGGATGGAGACTGGAAAACTTTCAAGCGATTTGGAGACTATTAAAAAATGCGGTTTGACTTGGAGGGCACGGTCAAGCTTGGAGAGGAAACCGTAAACCTCCCTACCTTGAAATAGATTTTCTGCAATGCTTAACTGTCTGTATGGCCATAAAAGCGGATGTATAAACGCTTAGCCCGCCCTATAAAAGCTGGCATTGCCAAAGCATCAGTCATTCATTGGATGCGTCTTAAAAGAGAGTAGGGGGGTTGCCTTTTCTATTGCTATAACCAGAGAGGTGGGGATTCACAAAGGAGCATTGGATTTTTGAGTCATTTGAATCATTGTACAGAAGCTCCACCCACTCCCTGAGCAACTGGGAAATTAGTCGAAGCAGGAAACTTGTGGACTTTAGCTTTCACAAAAGGGCAAATGTAACTATTCATTTGATATACTTGAGCAAGATGGAATAGCAGATAGTTGTCTGTCCTCTTCTTTACACATAGCCAGCTGGCTGTGAACAAGTGGATACAGATGAAAATTCAGAACCTGTAAAATCATTAGTAAAGTGACCCACATTTTGAGCAATTCATCCAGGACTCGCACATCATTTGGACAAACCTTCACACAGACTTTCAGTAGATGCAATGAAAATGTATTGTGCTGCATCTTGGCTATATGTGTAGTGGCAAAACTGAATAATGCAGGAGGTTTATCAGAAAAAGAAAGAACTTAGTGGATGAAGTCCAAGAGGAATATAAACCAATAATCTAAAATTGTCAAATAAATTATGCTGCATCACATATTTTGGAGACAGATCTGAAAGTCATGTCCCTGATTTCCTTATGCAATTTCTACAAAGTTTATGTATTTATGATTTGGAACTGACTGGGTCCCGGTGGGCATGCTTCCCACAAGTCATTCCCATTTGGCCATTTTGTCTCCCATCTAATCCCAAATGCACTCAGCCAACCACAATGTTTGGGAGATGCACGGTGTCTCATAAATATCTGCATGTCACACTGCCACTGACTTATTCATCTCATCTTGTGCTCGCTAACACAATCCACTGCATCTTTGTTCCAAATGCTTTTTGGCGTGCGGCACCATGAAACCAGATTATCAAGTTCAGAAAAACACTCTGCCTGATGCGGAATGCAGCGGAAATCAAGTCTGTCTCCAAAAGTGCTGGTTCAGCATCCTGGCAGTGCTTCTCGCAGTTTGTGGGTCACTTGACGAAGGCATGGAAAAAAAAGTCTTTGATGTAATTAACTCGACAAATGAATGCGTGTTCTTTGCAAGGTCCACCTTCTTTATACTCAAATTTATTCTAGTTTACTTCACTGTCCTGGCTCAGTTTGTCTCAGAAAAAAATGCCTATTTCATTGCAACCATCGGTGTTCCTGCCAAACATTTTCATTAGTAGAATTCTATATCGAGTTCATGAGAGAGACAGAATAGAACACAACTGGCCCTTTATATAGAGGTTCAAATCACATGTTCTCTCTCTAGCTGCGTGTCCATGACAGTCTTTCGCAAAATAAGAGCGATATTTCAAAAAGTTTCAACAAAGTATAATTGTGATTTGCAGGTGTCTGCATTGAATGGTGTAAAGTAAATCTGCCACAATTCTCATAAAATCTCGCCACTCAAGAATTCTCGCGAGACATCATTTTCGTAAAATCTCATCCCGCGAGATTTACGAGAATTACATTTGCTTTTGTTTGTTTAAATTTGTTTGTTGTCAAGAATGGTTGTTATATTTTTCTCTTTAATTACTTGTAAAAAAAATAATATTCTGTCTCCTCCACCTCTGTCCAAATACAATGTGCCATTTTCACTTGAAGTGAAATGGTCACGTGACCCCGTGCGTCACGTCCACTGACGTGTAAATGCGAAACAAATGTTTCCATGACACTTTTGCGATCTACCTCTATGTGGACGCGTCTGAAAAACCACCTCATGAGAGCGTCAAAACCTTTTAGCCATATTTGAGAGGTTTTTCCAAGTTTAGTTCCATTACCAGGCTTTTATTGCCAGATTTAGGTTTTGTGCAATTCTAGTGGGAATGAAAACACATCTCTCTCTCTCTCTCTCTCTCTCTCTCTGTGTGTGTGTGTGTGTGTGTGTGTGTGTGCATGCGTGCATGTGTTTGTGCGTGTTTCACAGCGGGGGTCACGGTCCCCACAGAATGAACACAACAGGGACACACTGTGCAGAACAAAGTTTTGTCATTCGCGTTCTTGGTGTCCAATCGCTGGGAGACAAGATTGGCAAGCGCAGGAGGACGGCAGGTCGAGGTGGCCTCTGCTGCTGACACAAGTCTCTAATGCCAAGAAATGGAATGAAAATGAAGAAGTTTGCGACGGGTGCTGTGGCCAGATGCTGGAGCCCAAGAGGTCTCGCTGAAAATCAATGGGAATTGCTGCGTTTTCGCCGTTGTCGTCGAAATATAACATACAAAGGTCAACGTGTTTTCACACACAAATACAGAATAAGAAAGCAACGACAAAAATCCCTTTTTTTTTTTTATTCCCGTCAACTGCGCTAACAAAGGAAAATTTTTGGAACTATTCTGTAAAAGCAGAGTTTCACGAGAGGACAAGCTGAATATTATCATAACTGTGATGTAGTTGAAGGCATCTTAATTAGTTTTATTCCAACGTTCACCCAAACAATGGCTCTGGTTGTTGTCAAAGTTGTAGAGTTGAGACTTTTTCAATTTTTCATTTTTTTCTTTTTGTTCAAAGGGCGATTGTAGTGAGTGGCCCTTCTTGACTCCCCTCCCGCAGAACAAAAGGTTCAGGGCGCCGCTGTAATGTAGTGGGCTGGCAGGAGAGTGAGAGATGTGAGCGGCGCTGCTATAAGTGAACGAGCTGCCAGATGGTGCTCACAGAAGCGTGATCATTTGACATTTTTTTCACCAAAGGCCTCTGGGGGAATGGAGAGAACAGGAAGAGAGGTGGGGAAGCGAGGGGAGGAGGAAACCCGCGCACAAAGACCTCCGTCCTGCGCTCGTAGCAACTCTTTTTTTCTTCTTCTTCTTCTTTTTCTTAATGTTCTGGTTTTAGTTAAAACCCGACTCCCCGCCCCCTGTTTAATTAGTTTAGTCGGGACAACTCACAGTGGGGAAAAAAAACCTGACATCCCTCCACGTCTGATATTTCTCCCCCTGTCTCATGTCTGAATCAAAGCTAATTGGGTTGGCGCGCATCATCGACAAGTTGTTGTTGTCAAGCTCTGCCAGCAGGGCGAGTGAAACTCATCGGGTGCATCGTCGGAAACCACTGCATGATCTATCTGTGTGTGTGTTTTTGCACGTGGAAGTAAATATCTGAACGGGTTTCTGTTGTCACTGAGACCAGAAAGTATTTATTTATTTATTTATTTTTTTAATCACGTTATGAAATTCATGAGCGAGGAGCTCTGACGACTCGGAACAATGATGCTTTGCAACAGTTTTAACCCGTTTCTTGCCTCCTTGGACAGCACTTCCTGTTCATGTCAGGATCCATTCATTCAGGCATCAAACAAAACAGACAGTTGCTGCTTTTACCACTGCAAAGAAAAATTTTAGCTTTAATTTTACCAGCATTTTTGAACGCTATCAAAGAAAGAATTTGAACCATTTCAAATAATGCTAATATTTCAGTCTAAGTACCAGGTGTTAATGAAAACCATTACATATGTATATTAAACTAGCAACAACAATCAAACTAAATAATACATTTTGAATTAAACTGGAAATGCAAATCCTGTGGCTGTGCTGTAACCGCAGACGTGGCCCAGTGTCACGTGCTGCAACATAATGCAGCCTTTTCATACGTGGCCCGTTTCTCTCCCCCCCTCAGGTGCTCACTTCCTCCACCCAGACTTGATGCCACTCTTTGGTGGCGCTCCATAATTCTTCAGGGGAAGAGAAAGACGAGGGAAAATATGAGCAGCGACGAGCGGAACGTCGTGTGTAAAGAAGGAGGAAGAGGAGTAAAAAAAAAAAAAAAGAGGAGAAGGATTGCATTTCTCGCTCACGGCAGCACTCGCATCCTCTCACCCAATTATCATTAATGCATGCCTCCCGGTTAATAAGCTACAAAGCCCCCTTACCTCCTCGTCCTCCTCCTTCTTTTTCGGCGTTTCATTCATTTCTGTCCCCTTTCCACATCCTGTCTATGGCCTTCAGTTGGGAGCGGAAGAGGTCAGGGTCTGGAGAGGGAAGCCTCTCCGGGCGGTAATTAGTGCGGTGCAATAGGCAGCAACAAAAGGCGGGGAGAGCGACGTCACGCGAGCCTTGGCAGAGATGTCGGCGGCGGCGTTCGTGAAAGAAAGTCACCCCTTCCTGGAAACAACACATTATATTAATGGTGTCATTAGTGCAAACGTGGCGCAAACACGGCGAAGCGTGGAACCAAGCGAGCGGCCGCATGCTTTTGAAAAGTCATTAAGAATTGGACTTTTGGTGGGGGGCGCTGTGGTGCTTCCTCGCGTTCTGCAGTTGGTGTTGCAGGGAGACTGCACTGCGCCGCGCCGCTCGCCAGTAATTCCACTCGATGGGAACAAGGGGCCCCTTTTCGAGGCAATTGGGAAGAGAACCAAAGTCTCATTCAGGGGAAGTTAATCCTCGTTAATGGGTTTGTTTAAATTCAATAATAAAAAAAGAAAAAAGAGGAGAATATGCAACGGAATGAATAATGAAAAGTGATTAATGAATGCTCCGGCAAGTAATCATTTTCCGGATAAATATGCACATACATATTCATTTTCTTCTCAGGCTGCGCTGCAAACCCCCCCCTCTCATCCGACTCCCCCTCCCCCACCCGACTCCCGCCACCCTCCCCCTCCATGAAATCTTCTTCGTTCCGTGAAGATCCTTCTGCTTATTTTCCCTCTGACCGAGTGACACAGAGACGTCGGCGTGTTTGACCGGGCGCCAAGTGGGTGCAGGAGCCCCTCCCCCTTCCCCCCAACAGCCACGGCGTGGGCCGCTTGTCACATGATAGCTGTGGTGAGAAGAGCCTGGAGTGTGAGGAGTGACAGGTGTGTGTGTGGGGGGGGGGGTGTCTGGCCATGCCAGATGACACCTCCACGTCTGGCGAGGGGGTCGGCAGCCAGAGGCGAGGGTGGGGGAGGGGCCAGGGAGGGGTGGAGGGAGGAGGGGAGGAGGGTCTTTAACTGGAAGGAGGCCAGAGCAGCGGCTCAGCAGGGATCACGGAGTGAGAGAGAGAGAGTCGTGCTCGCTTTGCTCTTGGCCTCGCTCCAGAAAGTAGCCGCCGCCCAAGTGAGCCGCTGCCGCAAACTGTCGGGAAGAAAAGGATTCTGTTGAACAGAAGCTCAGAAAACAAACTGCCTCGAACTGATGGCCGTCTCATTGGCTCTTTGGTGACGCCCGGCCTCCAACGATCCAACATGGCAGCCCATTCACTTCAACGGAGTCGCTCACCAGGCGCATACGGTGAAAGACGTCCGCCATGGGGAAATGTCTTCGGTGTTGCTTCCGCCATGCTGCAGTGGCATCACTTCCCATCATGCCGCTGTAACTCGCGCAATGCATCAGGATGCGTCAGCCAATCAGAACCTAACTCATTAAATCTGGAAATCGCCATTATGGCCTTTAAGCTTAAAGTAGCATCACATGGGCTGAAATATATCCAAAATATGAATAAAAAATATCCATCACTAATTATTATATACATATCCTGCTGGGGGCTTGAATAATGAATCCCTTGTCACTGCGCTGTGTAAAACAGCAGTGATTTATTTAAGGTTAAGTGTGGAGGTTCCTGCATGAAGGGCATGTTCATATATCGTAGACAGTAGCAACCCCTGAGACACACAAAAGGTTTGGGATGAACAGGAGGGTGATAGAAGGGAACTTAACTGTGGCTCAGAATCCCTTTAGCTCTCGAGTGGGAGATGGAAATAGAACCACATCAGGCTGCCAAGTTCAATCAGCGCCGGATTTATTATATGTTGGGGAAAGTAACAAGAATCTACCGCGTGTGAGTGAGAGAGCGAGAGTGTAGAATTCAAATTAAAACTTCACCTTCCATTAAAAAAAAGAACATTTGGAAAGTTCTCTACGTTTCTCTACATTTGTTGTGTGCACATTTTGTTTTCCATAGACCAGTGCAAAGGTTCTGCACCCCAGCGTTGTGTGAGGAGTGCACAGGTGTGTGTTTGTGTGTGTGTGTGTGTGTGTGTGTGTGTGTGTGCGCGCGTGCTGTTGTTGGACTTATGGCTCTGGGCTGATCTTCCTCTGTTAGCTGTCATATTCAGCTTGGGGTCATGAAAAAAACAAAAGGTAAGAAAAAAAAAAACCTCTGACCTTTGCATTACTCAAAAGTAAATGTATTATTTACCAAGATGATGCAATGAGAGTGCAGGGGCATCGTAAACAAGACAGGCTCAAGCTGACGGGCCGAGTGTGAGGCTAAACACAGTTTGACCAGGCGGGAAAGGAAAAGCCTCCCTGCTACAGTATACCTAACAGAAAAGATCATGTGTATTCAAGTGTAAAAATGCACTTTTAATGCTGCAGTATGAATTGAGTTGACCCTTCCCCTGCAAGTCCAGCAATGAAGACAAATGATAATTCCCTCCCTCTTCGGGCCAGTTTGGTAATTACTCTCAGAGGCGCTGCCACAGCACTGGGTGCATTTAGCCGCCGTTTCAATTAAGTATTGGCAAAGTCTAATTTGTCATTTACCAAATGGGATAAATGCTGATTTGACTGGATGTTTCACAGCTAAGTAGGAACAAAATTAAGATGCAAATGGTGATGCTGGTTTTGTTTTACCCTGATCCAGTCCGTTTCCGCAGCTCTGCCAGCGATGGCTGTCCAAAAATATCCTGTGTTTTTCTGGAGTTTTCTTTTTCTTGTTTTTTTTACCAGTTTGGAAACATGAGGAAGAAAGACATTTTGTTCTTGCATCGATGTCCTCTTGGCCAACTCCATGGACTGATTAGGTTTTCTCGGTCAAAGGTCAAGCTGGAAAGGACTTCTGAAACTAACAAATAGCTCCCGGTTTGACTTTCCATTAGTAATAATTTATGTGTGGAAATGCGAGCTTTCACAAAATATCCCACAAATCTCTCGAAGTAAATTCAAATTTTGATAGAATTTTAAATCGAACAAGCCAACGGTCAGCGTCACTTTGACACCACGCTCTTCTGAAAAATCAATTTCCTTTTGTGGCCATATTTTATAAGAATTTGCATTTTGCATAAAGGACACTTTATTTCAGTCGGGTGGTATGTATTGATGGCAGATGGGTGTATACACACACACACACACACACACACACACGTATATAAATGTATATGTGAGACTTTAAAATGGAAAGTGCCAAACATTGTCAGTGTTGTTATTTATTTATTTGTTTTTTTGATGCTCACAGTTGACATCCAGGTTGTTGTCTGGGTCAATGTCACACCCCGAACACTCCGAACGCCCTGACTTGGAAATTATTGTGCCCAATTGACAGAAAATGAAAGCAGTATTTCACGCTGACCTGCACTTTTGACAGTAGCGTCCTGACAGCCGAGCCACTCACTTGGCTCAAAAAGTCACCGAGCTCCTTGGTCATGGTTCAAAAGTCTTTTGGGCACATTAGCTTTACGAGACCATTTCCTTGTATGACCCCGTCATCAAGGCCCATATTTCAGGACACAAAACCATATGAAACAAAAATAGCCTTTTGGTTTGGTTGAGTAACAACTAGCTAGCGCCAGAGAAATGCCAGGGGGAGTGACAGGCAAAGGCAGTTGATCAAAAATAATTTTCCATTTAGTTTCAAGTGGTCAGTGAGTCCAGTAGTTATCTAGTCCTTCCAGTTACTGACAATCATCATCATTACATAGGCATAGGTTGTACCAAACCAGATGGAAATCCTTGTCCAGGCTTGAAGCTGCTCGACTGGCACCATTCAAATCACATCGTACTTTAAACTTTGTGTTTCTCTGCCCTGTTTGTGTTGTGGAGTTTTAAAGCCATCGCCCCAGCTAATAATCCACTGATGTCCTGTTTGACCTGCCCACTCACAGCAGGAGAGCTGCCTCGGCTAAAAGCCAAGTGCAACTCTGAATGTGGATGTGGCTCATGCAATGACACGATTGGGCAATAATGGGCAGTTTGTTGCAAACACTTAAATGGCAAACATCATTCTGGAGATTCGCTGCTGAGAATGCGAAACGCAATTGTTTGTCTGAAATGGGTAGGGTGAGTCACAATGTTTTGTTTTTTTTTCTTTTGCTTCAATCAGCCAGTTTTTGGCCCAGAACCTCCTGCAGAATATGGCTTACAGCTTGATGGATGGCTCAATCAGCGGGGCCGCATCCATATTTGAATCGTTTGCTAGGAATGAGCAACCTGTCTACACGGCGAAGCCGATCTATCGCCCCAGTCGAGCCCAGCCTCTCCCCAGCGCCGGCTCTTCATTCCGGGCCAATTGTTTGATGGAGTTCCCTGCCTGTGATTGGGGGATTTTTAAATCCGGAGGAAATGATGGAAGATTCCAAATGGATTCGGATAAAAAAAAAAAAAATCTCACCAAGCTGCTCCTGAGTTCCATTTGGCATTGCGTGGGATTTCATGCCTTGGTCTAGTGTTTTTTTTTTTTTTTTTTTGTTCAAACAGATGCACACATCAGATGCACATCGAGCTGTTGGTGCATCTGTCATTACATGCATTTCTATCATTATAGGCTCTGAATGTTTGTCAAGCCTGCTTGTCCCCTGGACAGCTTTTCTCTTCTCCAAATTTGTGCAGCGGTGGCAGCCACTCAGGCTGGCTGTGCCCTCGGGGGGTCTGGGGAGGGACTGGGGGGTGTGGGGGCTGGTGGAGGTTCGGGGGTGATCCTGAGCGTGCAGACACTGGAGAGCGGCGGCGCTTCGCTTCGCCGACCTCCCCCAACACCTTCTACACCCCACCCCACCTTTCCCCACCCTCCTCCCCTAACCCCCCCTCCCTCCTCCCCGACACGTGTCAGTCAGTGCCAGGTCAATATGGTGACCCCGGGGCGCCCCGCCGCTCCGCCATGTGCTGCCGAGGCTTCCTGGCAGCACATGGCGGGACAGAATCATTTTCACCCTCCTCCTCCGCTTCCTCCTCCTCTTCCTCCTCCTCTTCCTCCTCCTGCTTGTTGCCAAGTGTGTCGGCTGCTCAGGAAATAAATAAAAACTTGCGGCTAAACAAACACGGACGAGCGCTCGAGGTGCATCAGGGACCTGCCTCGTGCCGCTCGCTTTGGTTTTACACCTTCTCCTCAACACACACACACACACACACCCCTCCACCCCCGTCTCCCCCCGGGGAGGGGTCCGTGTCGCGTGTTCGCCCAGCGCTCGTATATTTGACGCTGTCAGGTTGCTGCTCTGACAACGTGCCAGTCGCGCACACACACACACACACACACACACACACACACACACACACACATGCGGAAGACCACCGTTTTCATTGAACACCCACAAACCCCTGACCTCCACCCAACCCCTCCGCCACCCCCCCACTCGCCCCGCCCAGGGTTTGCCGGCTGCCATCGTTCCCCCCACTCGCACCCATCCACGTGCACGTCACGTGCCCAACCGCTGCAGTTTATCCCATCTGTAACATGCGGCTGGCCGCCGCCGCCGCGTGGGTTGGTTGGTTGGAGGGGGAGGGAGGGAGGGAGGGAGGATGGGGGGCAAGGGGCGGCTGGTGGACTGGAGCGGCGTTTGGCTCCCTCTGCTTGGCCGTAATTGGCGTCCGCTCTTCCAGAAGCCCTGCAGCGTGATGGCGGACAGGATGACTCTTCTCGCATTTCCAACTGCCATCCGTAGTGTGTGTGTGTGTGTGTGTGTGTGTGTGTGCCTGGGCACATTTCTTTTTTTTAACCCCAGTGTGTGTGTGTGTGTGTGTGTGTGTGTGTGTGTGTGTGTGCCTGGGCACATTTCTTTTTTTTAACCCCAGTGTGTGTGTGTGTGTGTGTGTGTGTGTGTGTGTGTGTGTGCGTGTGTGCATGCGTGTGCATGCACAACTGGTGACAGAGACGCTGACAGTGTCCATCGGGCCTGTGTGAGTGGGCTGCCAAGGGCCGAGTTGTTACGCTAAGTGGTTGTAGCGTCCCATTATCCAGCGCTCTGCCGTCTCCCCGGCAACTGTTTATTTACTGCGCGGCAATGACACGCACACGCTGTATGGGGAATTTCAAAATAAAAGCCTAAAGAAGCCAGAAGGTTCGCAAAAGTTCGAACGCGGCCGGTAAACTCAGTTAGCGCGAAAGCCTTTTCCTGCAAGGCCCCGGTTATGACTATTGCTGTGATTAGGTTTGTTCCGGAGTAATTGCATTCTGGCTTCTGTCTTTCTGTCTGTCTGTCTATCTGTTTGTCTCACAACCAGTCTGACACCAGACGGCCTCCCGACTGGGAGCCGACTGAAAGAAAGTCTTTTCTTAGTGAATAGACGTCGGTAGTCAGAGCCCCGTTTTGCTTTTTTCTGCTGGCGACGACCCCGGGGGGCCTCCGCGGTGTCACCGGAGGTGATATTTTGTAATTATGTCGGTAAACTGAAGTTTGGCTGATTGAATTCTTAAGAGCTACCCACCCGTGTCCTTTGAAGATCACACTGCGCTTGCATCCGCCGTCGACTACCTCCAGATGTGAAGTGTGCTCTTCAATTTACAGGTCTTTGATAACTGGCTGTAAGAACAGCAGTCTTCTCCAACATTAAAAGTGGCAGTTCTGCTTTTTTTTTCATCTCCTTTTTTTTTCCTCTTCCAAAGCACAGCAAGACATCTTTTGAAGAAAAAAAAAAAAGTGCCATTAAGTAAATTGACGCGTCGCCCTGCCGTCTCTTTATCCCAACTGTCTCGGTCTCTCACTCACTAACTCACTCCCACAGCCCTCTTCCCCTCCGTCTCCTCACAAAGAGGTGTTATCCTCGCCTGACAACTCACCCCCACCACTGAGAGGGAGAAGACAGGAGTTCAGACTAAGTGGAATAAATGCCAAGAGGAATTAGTTTAACCTCCTCGGCCTGACGGAGCCGGGAGGCATCCAATCATCACCTGTTATGAGCCTGTAATTGCTGTAATTGGTAGAGGAAAGTGACACAAACTAAAAAAAAAAAAAAAAAAAAAAAAAAAAAAAAGCTGTATTTCATCACTTAATACTTGATAAAGGCTTGGGATGTGTTGGCTACCGACAATAGTGAATTTTTAAAGTGCATTTATATAAAGTTTGCTTTTATTTATGGTTGTCGTTCAGTTAATATCAGGTGGACGTTGTGACTAGTTTGACTGTTTGGCGATAACTGAGACCTCAAGCAGGAAATGTGAAACTTGTTCCATGTCGTCATACTCTCACCAGCTAGTACCAGGTACCTAAAAATGTGGCCATTGCGATTATTTTTATTTGTACAAACTGCCTCAAGGTTGAATGTTTCAGTCCTGTTCTGTATAGCTGGCAGTTACCACTGGTTGTTTGACTTCCTGTTGCCTTTACTAACCAACCTAGCCTCCTGACCTCTGACCCCTGACATGAATACACAGACCAGCAGCCCATCTGGCACTGGCAACTATGTATATACTGTATGCATGTATGTATGCATGTATGTATGCATGCATGCATGCTGGATCTCTATGGGCTCACTATGTATACAACCTGGACACTTCTGTTCTGGTTCACTTCTATTACATTGCTGTTCTTTGATAGTTCCCAAGACAGTAAAGGCAGCAATTAATATCGCATATAAACCAATCACATAACATTAATGCCTGATTAAAATCTGTAACACGTTAGTTAGTATGTTAACTCGCAAGTAGATTCTAATTTCATTGATGCAAGCTGCTTCTGCAACAAGACAAAATCACTGTTTCCCTGAGTGTGCAGAGTGTTGCACACTCTCGAGAGTGCTGAAATAGTGTGCGTATTTCATTGCAGTGTGAAGACACTGTGGACGGGAAATATGAAGTATTTAGTCCGGCAGTATTTAACATTTGAAACAAACGTGTTTTCAAACAAGGCGGTTCTGAAGAACAAATCTGTGTGGTTCACATTACGCCTTAAGTGTGCTTGCAAATGCACAAGCTTCTGTCAAGGTCCTTGCTGTGAGCGAGCTCTCACATGCCTCCCTATAAATCCCTTGCAAAAGTTGAGAAAATAAATGACTCATTTGCATCGAGCACGGAAGCTAAAAGTGTTTGGCTGGGCTGCCTTTTTTTTTTTCTCAATGTATAATTTCTAACTGCACAGATTAAAAAAAAAAAAAAAAAAAAAAAAAAGTTGTGAGAAACAAATCTGTGTGAATATGACACAAGATGAGTTTGTAGTGCAAGGGCCATCACACTGCACCAACATGAATTCCATCAAAAAGCTCATAATATTTCCAATTAATTACTGGTATCACACTTTCCTGGCTCTCCTGCCTCCCTCGCGGGGATTTCCACCTCCAGGCAAACTATTAGCATGGCGAGCGGAGAGCAATTCCAATTATTTCTTACATCTGAAGAAATGAAAATCGGCACATAAAACATAACAATCAATGTACCTTGGCATTAGTGTTTGCACATTTCCGTTTCACACATGGCCACGCTGCGCTGCACAGTCGGGGAAGCTCAGGGCACAGGTCTATTTCCTGGATTTAATGAAATGTGATGAAAGCAAAATAGCAAAACCTTTCCGTTCGTATACAAGGCGTTGAGACGAGCCAACCCGCGGCAAAGCTCAGAAAATCTTCTGATTTTAACTGACTGTAATAATAAGGACAATATAATTCTATGCAGTGTTTTTATGTGATTAATCAGCCCTTTATGGTGGCTGCAGTCACTCATAGGGCATCCTCACACGCACACGCACACACACACACACTCTGACTTTCCTTTCCTTGTGTCTGCTCACCCTTGTTTATGGCCAAATTTGAATCATCTAAACAAGCCATAAATAACAAAGCTGGAAGAGATGAGAGGGCATCTTGATATCAGTGCAATACATTTTACTCACAAGTTCAAGTCAAGGACATTAACGCCAATCTGTCATTGTTGTTCTCAAATGTTGAACTGACATGCAACTTTTTCTGCTGCTAATACTTTACGTAGAATAGAAAACCAGTTGCCCGTCACTCTTTCACAGTGCTGTTTTTAAAGGAACCACACAGGATTGCACAAAAAGTGAGCATAATTTTGAAATTAATTTAAAGTTGCTGTTGCTGTTGTTGTTGACATGCCACTGAAGTGAATGTGAGGTGTTGGATGTTCCTTCATGACCAGGAGAATGTCAATAAATGGTTCACTTTTAAACTCAGAATTTAATTATTTTACAATTATCTATTTCTTTTCTCCAAGCTGCAGTTATCGTTAAGGAAATAGACTCTGTAGACTTTTTTTTTTTTTTTTTTTTTTTAACCTGTCTTTGCAAAAAAAAAGAAAATTATGGGTCTGGATGCCTTGTAACAAACATGATTCATTTTACAAAGGCAGAGCTTTAAACCAGAGGGCGCGTTTGGCTTACACTCGCTGTGTAAATTTTAATTTTTTTTATCAACAATGAGTGTGGAGAATGGATAGAGGGACACAGAGTGAGGTGGTGGGGGGTGGGGGGGCAAGCAAGCAGACGAGACAGTGACTGGCACAACAAAAATAGTTTAAAGAAACGTTGGCAACGGAGAAACTTAACTGCTGAAACCAATACTTCCCTGTCTGCAGACTTCTTCCTTGTTCGCTCCCTCATTAAGTCCAAACACAGTGGAAGCCTTTCAATGATCTGCACCCAGTCCTGCCCACGAGGAATTAGCCGGAGGAAACTCCACCAAACGCCGCCGACAACAACTGTGATGTCTCCCCCTGCGTGGGTCTGCTTAAATCTTCAGAGGGGAGACATTTTGGCACTCAAGGGACTCGGCAGGTAATCTGTTGTGGGGCACAAAAGGTCGTGTTTGGATGGAAGCGGCCAGATATACCCACTGAGGGGATCTCTGGGGCTTTGGCTCGGCTGGGAGGGGATTAAAACGGGAGACTCAGCGCCACAAAAGCCCCTGACTAGCTGGCCTTGAACGGCCTCTATCTGGAGAGTGCTGGCCCACTGACAAAGTGCCTTCATGGGGAGGTGGGGGGAGCAGGGGAAAAGAAAAATGGATGGGTTTCATTTTAAGGCAGTATTTCTCCGACAAGAGGCCGAGTTTGAAGGTATTTCAGGAACGACGCCAGTCAGCCCTGTTCCATCGCCCATGAATCCCTCCATCGCTCCGAGTGGCGCCTTCACAACGGCGGCTCGCCATTTTTGAACAGCGTGCCTTTAACTTTTCGCCCCTCATCTTCTCTCCCTGTGAGCGTGACGGACGAGGGAGCGGGAGGCTGCATCCACTCGTCTGCAACCACGAAAACCATGTTGTTCTTTGTTTTATCTTCCCTTCAACGTCAGTGGGACGTTTTGAAGAGGTGAAGGGGCACTTGCAAGAAAACACTGCTTGTTGCTGTCCTGCTGAAGACCTGCTGACGACCTGCAACTCAAAACAACAAAATCTAGAATAAGGTTTTTGCATGGCTTGCACTGCAATCACGTACTTTTCTTCTTCATGCTGGCTTGGGCCGCCGGAATCTGTCTCGTGCTTCTTCTGACCCTTCAGCTCCATCATCACCGTTCTTCGCCACGTGTCCTTTGGTCTCCAGCTCCTTCTTCTCCTGATGGGTCCTTCTCAAGGCAACTTTGGGCACCCTCGTCACATGGCCGAGTTATTCTTAGCCTGCGCTTATTTATCTCAAAAGGAATATGGAAGCGGCCTGTTCTCCTATAGAGACTCCTCACTGGAAGTAATGAAGCAAAAATTGACGATACACATCTTCAGCTTTGTGCTCGCCTGTTTCTGGTAAAAACACAGAGGTCAGAATTCTGAGGAGACAAGAGGAACCTGCTGCCTCTGTAGCATCAGCTGACAAGCTTGCTTTCAAGCCAAACGAGCCAAATAGGAATAAGATGATTAAAAAAAAAAACAGAAAATCACTGAGAAATCTCCGGCATGTGTGAATAACTAATGAACAGACTTTTTCCTGCCATCTATACTGAAACTTCTGACAGTTCTCTCCATTCTTCTTCATTCAATGTTCTTCTCCTGTGTATCACATATGTATCAATCCATTCTTGCTGGTGCCGGCGGTTGTCTCTGTCTGTTGCCCGTCGCCTCTTTGCAGGGATGTGCAGCCTTCTCTTTGTCAGGCAGTATAATGAGAGGAGGGAGTCTCCCGGTGTGAACGGACGTGCCCCTCGCTGGAAGCCCCACAAGCTGCCGCTCATTACGGCGGGGAGTAAATCTCGACAAACTTCAATAAGGCCGGCAGCCCGGAGAGAAGGTGCAGACACACTTGGCTGGCTGCGAGAAGCCACAAACACAGGCGTGGATCGTCTCCGGGAGCCCTGTGTGCTCACGGCTCATCCTTGCGCTTGTGTACATATTTAAAGTTGCAACGCTTAGAAAAGCGCCGTCGCTCCCGCTTGCGCTGTCGCCGCGGCTTGGGTAGATGGCGCCGTGGAGGAGGGCACGGAGAGCGGCGAGCCGACGCGCGCCCGGTGGGCCCTCGGCGCTGTTAATTCAGTTATATTGCTGCTCTGCGAAAGCAATGGGACTTAATTAAATGTCTCACCTAGAGCAGCGGAGAGTCATGTTGCCACCAAATCCGGTTTGAGGTAACGCCGGACTTCATTGAGACGATCAGCGCCTCCCCCGGGGTTCAATTACAGCAAAATCTAATTGGAGGGGAACCATGCAACAATGCTGCCCCCTCTCTCCCACTGTCCCTGTATCATCATCATCATCATCAATAATTTTTAGTTATTCATAACCAAAGTCTGCTGCGTTTTAACTAAGTGGGATTACCTCGGGAAGTCTCGGCGGAAACTCTTTTGTGGACTGGTGGTGAGCAGCTGGTGGCAGAAGTCCACGAATCCATTACCTGGCTTTATTGCAAAATCACTTTTACAAAAGAGTGTAATATCCTCCCTTAATTGTCCTTACGTGAAGTTAATTAATTACCCCGAGCTGTAATGAAGCGGGATCCGCGCCGGCTGATCAGTCAAACATCTTGCACAAGTCCAATTTGAATTATTGAGCTGCTCCATAATCGGCACAATTCTTAATGGTGGAGTTTTTTTTTTTTTTTTTTTTTTTTTTTTAAGAAATAGGAAAGAAGAAAGAATAGACTCCTGGCTGAGCGTTATAACTGAGTGCATAATATAGCTGTATGTGGCTGTTCTACCCAAAAATGATTATTAATGAGAGTTAACAAATATGTCATTTGTTTTGGTTGTTTTTTTTTTTTTTTTTGTTTGTTTGTTTGCTTTTTTCTTTTTATGCTTCCATATGATGTTCCTTATGGTGTTTTTTGTAGCAATTGGGAACTTTGGACAATTTGCATGTTTGGAATAATTAGCGCAAATGAAAGGAAATCGTCCATACCACTGTCTGCCTCTTTTGACGGTTTCCTCGGCGGCCTTTGCCTTTGCGACCAAAATGAAGAGAAGAAGACGACTGAGATACTTGTCGCATCCAAAAGTCAGACAAGGTGTGTTGACGTAGGTGTGTGTAGTGCTGCTTCAATTAGTCCTGCACCAGGCCAGTCAGATGCCGTCTGCCAATGGTAAGGTGACCATTCTCATGGTTACGAGTAAATAACACAACATAATAGTTCTCAAAAAATGTACTTTTAAGATAGAAAGACTACACAGCGATGCATTTAAGAAAGTTAATGTGGCAAAGAAAAGAGTCTCTCTCTTGTAAACAGCAGTCGATGCGACTCTTCAGTCATCATCATCTTAAAGTTCATGAACAATAGAGTGCGACCGTGTCCAGGAAGCTGCTGCTTTAAACACCGTCTTCGGCCAAACCATTTATGAGCAAAACAACAAACAAACGGCGCTCTGACTGTTGACGGCGTTTGTACCCTGGTTTATTTTGTTCATGGATGTCCTGCAGAAACAAAATAATGAAACCAGAGTTAGTCAAACCGCCTACCTATTATTTGATGTCACATTCTGTTATTCTGAATTTTGAAGGGTACAGATGTTGTGTTTCTGCCTGAAAGCCACTCACATGGCTGCACATTGCAACTTCTGTGCAGAGCCGTTATTACAAAAGGCAATATGGGATCATTTCTACCCCCGCTGGACTACATTTTCATGGCCGTCATAGTTACTAACTGGTTGGCTGGAAACTATTTTTAGTTTCAAAGCCTAATTAACCAACAAGGGCTCACAAGAACAATAAAGCTTTGGACCCATAGTCAGACCTCGCAATGTCCAGTAAGGGACTTGATTGATAAAATTATTAATTAATTTAAGCAGACTAACTGTTGAAGAATCTACTTTAAGAAGAAAAAAACAAACAAACAATCATTTAGACATGCACACGGTGAAAACGACTCAGGGCCAGCGAGTACTGCACCATGTCACAAAGCTCCAATCATCTCAAACTGGCTCCTTGAACATGGCGATGAGTTCACTGGACTCCAGTGGCCTCTGCAGTCACCAGAACTCAGCCACCATTGAAAGGTGATGGAACTGGAGATTAGCTTTGAATCCGCAGCAATTGTGTGATGTCATTATGGAGCAAAATCTGAGGACTTCATTCAACACAGCTGAAGTTTTTGTTGGTCAGTGGTGCTTCTTCACGCCTCTAAGGCCCTGTTTGCACTTGGTCACTTGCAACTATGTTTGGGGATCGTATCACGAAGTACGCATCTTGAAGCATCTGTTCGCATATAGCATTAACATGCGTCTCGAGCGTGCCACCTGTGAACGCATTAGTGCATTTTTAACCACTAGGGGCAGTAAAGCGAAAAACTACGGCTAGTTTCACCTGAAAACGAATAAGAATCAACTTCCTGTTTGCGGACTATATCAAGTCACTCGTTTTAATTCTACTGCAGCTTGTCCCTATTATCGGAAGTCGTGGACAAAGCCAGTTAATGGTCTTAGAGCGCCGACTAAAGAGAAGAGCAGCATGGAGAAGAAAGTGGGCTGCAGCATTTGTCTCTGCTCTGATAGCCGCGGAACCAGAAGGATGCGTATGGATCCAAACAAGGAGTAACGACTGGTGGGACAGAGTGGTGATGACTTCATTTTCGGATCAACAGTGGTTTGCAAATTTTCGGATGCAACGTCGCACATTTAATCTCATGTGGGAAACTGCGGCCGCTGCTCCACTGACAAAATACGCTAATGCGGAATAAAATTTATTAGCATCCTAATAAAAGAGTCCAACAAAAATGATTTGTTTTCGCTTCTTGTTTGTAACTTTATAATGACAACGCCGGCTAGGTGGGGCGCCGACCAAGTACGTACACGGGAGTGGTGAGTGGAGTAGGTGGTCGTTAATGTGGACTGAGATCGCATTCTGTTCACACGTCCGTGAGGAATGCTATGCGAAGCGTCGAAACCACCTCCCTGAGGTGGTTTGAGTGATCGGATGACAATACGGACTTGGTTACTTTGTGTGATTTTTGTCGATCGGAACACGGAAAACGCTTGAAATGACCAAGGGCAAACGGGGCCTAAATGATTCTGCCTCCAGGACATTGCGGGATGAAGGTTAAAAATGCCTTCTTCAAAAAAAGGCCATCCTCTTCCTGTATTTGTCTCTAAATCTTCCATACTTTTGTTTTTTTTCCATCCCAGGGCCTTATTTATACCTGCAGCGTAAGCCTCTTCAGTCGTTCCGGTTCCAATTTATCAAGCTTAATAGATGTGCTTGAAGGGGCCCGGCATCCGGCAGCATTAGCTCTGACCATTTTTCTCATTCAGCAGGACTTACCCAACAGTACAAGTACATAATACATTTTCCAAATAAGTGCATCTTTAAAAGCAAGACATGGGGAAAAGGGGAAAAAGGAAAAAAAAAAATCAAGGTTATTAGAGGCCTTAATGGAAATGTAAGAGGACCATGAAATGGAAGGGCCACTGCAGGGCTTTTTTATTTTCTTTTATGTTTTTTTATTTTTTTATTTATTTTTTTGAGGAGGAGGTCTGTGGATGGTCACAAAACTCCGACTGGCTCCTTTCCGTCGGCTATTTGTTGATTTTTTTTTTAAATTATTTTTTTTTTTTCCTTTCTTTTTTTAATAAAGATAAAGTTGAAATCTTGCAAAGTAAATGCGAGTTTGGATCGTATTGGATCGCATGTATGCAGGCAACCGAACAGACGAAAGGATGCCGCGACAACGCGCATTACAGCACTCTTTTTTTTTTGTCAGTGCGGTTCGGGGAGTTAAAAGAAACAAAGTCCCCAGAGTTTTCTCCCACTTTGCCTGCGAGTGTCGGCATCTCGGCGGCACTAATCAAAATTGACAGGTGGCGCTTTGCTTCGCTCAAGCGCGCGTTCTCATCTCGGCGCCACTTTCGTTGTCGGTTCCATCGAGTTAAATAAATAAACATTAGCCACCGTGTTGAGCAGATATGCCAGGCAGGGAGGTTTAATGAGACAAAACACAGAGATCGTAACATCTGTCTCCCCGGAGACTGATATGAAACTGAACACACTTAACAAAAGGCCTGCAGTTAATTATCTTTTTTGCTCGGCTTAAAGTTGAAACTTTTTGATCAAAAAAAAACAAAACAATAATAATAATAATTGATGAAAGATGAACACGTGCGCAGCTCCATCCCTTTGAGTGCGAGGCGAGATGTAATCATAAGTGTTTATTTATTTTATTTTTATTCCTTCCCCTCCTCCATGGTGACACAGAGCCTGTCCGGGATTGCAAGTTAGCTTTTGCAGCATGATTTGCATTTAAAACAAAAAAACAAAAAATGGTTCTGATGAATTGGTTCTGCCTAATAGCGGCGCCAAAGGGACCTTTTACAAATCAGCGCCGCCTTCGGCAGCAGCCAGTGTCCAGGCAGCTTCTGCACGCCGGCCTGTCAATAGAGCCATTGATTTTTAAGAGCAAGTAATGGCTCCTTTTTCTGTTTTCCATTTTAAATTATTTTTTACCGGGAGACTTCAGTGAGGGTATTCAGCCTTTTCATCGGCTCGAAGTTGAGTCGTGTCGATCGGACACAAAGTTCTCTCTCCAAGGTCAATCCCCCGCTGATCTTGAACACACCCACCTCACTGTAATACTGAAAACCCATCAGCTAAGTTGCCACTGCTTTCTTTCGACTTCTTAGTGAAGTCAGTTTTGCATCATTCGGGCCTTTTGACTAATACATTCTATCCTTTATGTGTTAGTCAGTAATCTTTGCGATCAGCCAACCAAACTGTGCAGTCTCGAACTTGGCTGCTTTCGCCAGCGATGCACTTTTTACGTCTATCACCCAATCATGAAAGCTAATGAGTTTGGGCAATGATGAGGCATTTTTAGCAGTCTTTAAAAAAAAAATAAAAAAATAACTTTGTACTTGGCCAGAGTGAAACGCTGCCCACACACACACACGCACACACACACATGCACGCAAAAACGCTATAATATTCTCTATTTTATTCCTTTTGGTACATTAATAGCAGGCATTCCACTTGTGGAGGCTCATCAAAAGCCCAGTCACACAGCTTCTGGTTATCTCCCCCCAGGCTGCTCCACCAGACGCAGGAGACAAAACTGTGCGCTGAATAACAATACATTAAGAGTTAATGGTGTTCAGATGCTGGTCTTCCCTCGTCTCTCCCCACCGCACGGCTTAGGCTCTTAAATGCTGCTGCTGCCTTGTTCTTTCCATATCTTAGCTTTCCACCCATTTCTTTTTATTTTTATTTATTTATTTTTTGTTCTCACCACGTTGATGATAGGGCCGCTGAAGACAGGCTTTCCTCGCGGCCCATCGGCTCATACGTTGATTATTATTTTATTTCTCCTACTTTTGTTCTTCTTTGTCGTACGGCATGGGAAGTCCATCTGTGTGACACAACATGGGTCACATCTCATTTGTACTTTCGATGAACTTGTGGAGCGGCACGGGGTCCATGTGTGGGTTGGAAGGCGGCTGCGCTGCCACTTAGCAGATGGACCCCACAGAGCGGCAACAGGGTTGACTGATTAGGGGGGCGGGGCAAGAATCCCAGAAGGCACGGAGGTTTACACACACACACACACACACACACACACACACACACACACAGGCTCCACTTGCCTCACGTACAGTCACAATTCTTTTTTTCTTTCTTTGACGAAAGCCAGAAACTTCACACCAGTCTCTGTTGACTCGGGGTGGGAGGAGAAAAGTGGGTGAGAGAGTGAGGGAGGGAGGGAGAGAGGGAAGAGGTGAGAGTAGCAGGGGCAGCGTGAGCCGAGGAGACGCCTGCATACAAAGCCATCCTGGCAGCTGGAAACAGTCGGCTGGGCGTGCGTGGATGCGTGCAGGTTCTTTTTGGCTGACGCACAGTCTGGCACGCGACTCAGCTCGCTTCCGCAGAAAAGGTGAGCACAGACGCTGAGGCCAGGTGCAGCGGACACGGCGGCGTCAGACAGACCAGCTGGAATTTAGGAGATTTTGTGCTTTGGTCCTCTGGCTGTTGACAGCTTTTTACTGAACATTTCTAAAGATTTGCCAGAAACATCTCAAATCATTACATGCAAATAAGTTTTGCTTTAAAACATTCTGTGCACTCTGAACAACATGCTTCTGCACTGAAAACTCAACATTTTGAAGGAATGAATATTTTTACACTGGAAAGTGCCCGGAAATGCAAGAAGTGTCGTTGATGATGGAATGAATATGTCTAAAAGTCATTGCCACCGCAATATTGGCATGCACAAAGCCAATGACCCACCGCAGGTGTTGGAAAAGTCAAATGCTTCAGTCTATTCACCAGATAGCTGGTTGTAAATATGATTCTGAAAATGAAAATGTCCTTGATCAGTAGACGCGTGTCTGAACACACTGTAGAGATATTTCATGGCACGTCATGCAGGCGTTTAAGCATTCCAGCCGTTAATCCGTGGCCGTGATTTACTTACCTTCCCCTCCATCAAAGGCCGTGTGTTTCACACCCACTTCCCCGTTGGGGGGAGATGACACAACAGCGTAATTCACCTTATCTGTGGCCGGCTTCTGAAATCCAATAAACACAATTCCTCGTTGCCTTTTGAAGATGGGATTCCCTGTTGATTGCAGCCAGTAATTGGCTTTGTGTAGCCCGCGAAGGCCCAACAATGGGCCGCACAATGGCAGCGTAATCGACAAATTTGGAGGGTGGTTGAAGCCATGGGCATCAAAGGCGCACCATCTCCTGATCGCATGTCTTACAAACAACCTTGTGCCATCTCCTCACATGAATGCTGCGTTTAGCGCACAGCGAGTTGGCCTTTGTGTGCCTCTCCTTCCTCAGCAAACCAGTAAAGGAGCATTTTTTATTTTTTTTTGCATAGGAGAGACAAGTTTAGTTTTAGTGCTTCAGTATCAAGTGCCTTTGCCCCCCCTCCTCTCAGCCCACTATGTCACTCACCAGTGGCACCATCACCACCACCGACCCAAAGTGAAAACCTGATAATTGGTCATATGGACTGGGGGCTGCTTTATTATTTATTTCTTTGCTCTGGCAAAGCCACTTGGTATGACGCCGACCAGGCCAGAGATGAAGCCATGTGCCATCTGCCTTGATTTTTCCGCTCCTCAGCATGTCCGAGCGAAGACTATCGACACCTTTAATATGTGACATGCGATCTCATTGTCTGCTTGTGGTGTCTGTCAGGAGAACTAATTGCCCGCTGATCGTAGTTCAGGCTTCAGCACCAAGAACTACGGTGAGGAGTTATTGGAAGTTCTTGTTTGGGAGTCGAACCCCTTGGTTGCCTACATTGTCTGTTCACTTTGACATTGTCTCCTTTAGAGATTGACCCTTGCCTTTTGACTGATGGACCCGGGTTCAATCCCCAGCCTGGTTACACCAAAACTGCAGCCTCAAGGGGGCGCTCCTTCAGTGCCATGCTTGCGCATGTCCCCAAAACAAAGGCAAGTGTTGTCATGAAGGCCATCTGACAAAAAAATAAACATGCCAGTGACTTTGCTGTGACGACGCAGGAAGGAAAAAGACGAAAGGAGAGATATTTGCCTTTCTTTTTTTTGTTGTTTCCTTGAACTCTTCGCCCTGCCAACTTTTTTTCCGAGACCTTGGCCTTCAACACTGGCAGTGAATGAAGATGGACAGGGTCACTGTGATGTCACCCTCTGGTTTCTGAACACTCTGGTTGTGAAGCCTGGAGATTGCTTTCATGGTCAACTCCATCTTAAGAGTGAGTTCATTCTGCTGCCATATTGAAAAATAAATGTGACTCACTGCAACAAAACCATAGAAGAAAATAACATTTATTTTTTTTAGTGGTTTTTCACTTTCTGAATAATGAGTATCATTACTGTAGCAGTTTTTATTATTCTTTTTTTTTATTGGACTGTTAGACTCACAGCTTTGCGTGATATTATGATGCGGTGTGGTCTGCCATGTTTGCCCACCTAATGTAAGTTCCAGACCTCATGTTTCCACCACAAATCATGCTCACATGGCATTTTTATGGTCTTGTCAGACAAGCCTTGTATGAATATTTCATGTACAGTTTAGAGTTTCTGAAAAACCCTACAGCCTCACTGGAAAGTTGGAGTAGGAATTATTAAAGGGGCATTGCCATTTTGCCCAAACACCAGGTTTTGAGTAGTTCCAACAATATTATGTAATGTCCAACCAATTGAATTTTGACTTTAGATAAAAATATGTCTTTCTCATGTACATATGTTGAGCAGAATCTTATTGGATAGGAAAAAAAAAATCCAAATTAATGTCATTCTGAAAGATCCATGAGTGGGAATAGGAACTTTTTTTTTTTTTTACCCCTCAATACAAACCACTCTCGTTATTTATCCTTTTTTCCCCTCCTTGAACCTTGAATATTTTTCCTACCTACTGTCCATGTGAGGCTTTTTCTATTTTATTGTGTGTGTGAGGGCAAAGAAGCTTTGAGTCTCTGCAAAGCCTGGCGAGGACTAAATTAATATATCAAACTCATACCACACAGCCAAAGTGACGGGATTATGCACAGAAAGGCCACTCGCAGATGAAGGAAACGAGCACTGAAAATAGGTCAGGGGAGAAATCCACCTATTCCCTCGGCAGTTAGCACCTCACTGCCGAGGGAAGGTGGAACAGGTTTCAATAAAAAAAACAAAAAAAAAACAACAGCAACCACCCCAGCAGTGTTTCCAATCCTCTCTCTCCGTCACTCCCACACGTTCATTTCTCTAACAGCATATTATTAAAGCGATTGAAATGTCAAGTGAAGGGAAAAAAATAAAATAAAATAACAATACAGAAAAAGAGGGGGAAATGTCAGCTAGAAGTGGTAGTGCGTTTACATTTAGGGGAGTAATTACTGAAGGTAAAAAGAGTAAAAAGTTGAACTGAATTTACAAGACGGCACTAATTAGGCGTCACTGAGCCGCAACAGCTTTGAGGAGTTGGATGGCGAGACGTCTGTACCGTCGCTCCTCTCGCTCTCGCCCCCCCAAAAACGGGTTAATGGCGCGGCGCTGAAAGCCAAGTTGAGGCGAAGCAAGACGGGTCCCGGCCGATCAACTTCACTTTCTCCTCGGCGGCGCAGGCCCGTCGTCCTCGGCATGCAGCGCGCATTGGCCTCTGCGCCGTGGCGTTTAGCAACAGGGGCCGCTCTCCCCCGGAAAGATGAGAGAGGATGCAAACGGCCCTTGACAGCGAGCGCTAAGTATGCTAAAGGCTCCTGATATATGATATTAACCTGGCCAAGCGCCTCCCGGCATAAGGATGAAGACCAGAACAAAAGGAATATCCGTCAAGTGAGAGGGGCGGGGGGTCCGGCGGAGGCGCTGGGCGGAATGGTAAGATGGCGCTGAAGGAAGAAAGGAAGGGAGGAAAAAAGAAAAACATTGATATTGGCGCTTGAAGCCGGAGTGTGAAGCCACTGCACCTCAGTGTGCATACAGATGTAAATTTACATTTCCCCAGACTGCGGTGAACAGCGTGTGTACCTTGTGCACGTCCCTTTGAATGCCCTTTAGATTCTAATATCAATACCCTTGCCGTATGTTTGGAGAGTTAATGGATTAAAGGTGGAATCTGAGGAAGAGGAGAAAGGTTCTGCGACGGGGAGGAAAAAAATATGTTTGTCTTCCGTTAGATTGAATCGCCGCCTCGTTCCCCCTCACCTTTTGTTCTGCGGGAGGAGCCTCAGTCGGCCTCTGTGATCTGGCTTGTCTGGTGCCTGGGTGCCCTCCACCGCTCCGCTCTCCGCTCCCCCCTTCAATGGGAAATTACCTTCCAACACCTGCTTCTTTTGTATGATTGGAGAGCAGGCTGGAGAGCCGCCGGCGATCCCGGCCGTTTATCAACACCGCGACCTCGAGACGCCTCAGGAAGAGGAGCAGCATTTCTGCCTCGACACATTGGCCCGAGAGAGAGAGAGAGGGAGAGAGACCAGGCCTCCGCATCACTGCCCGACTGTACGACCGTTCATCAACCGCCACTGGGTCGGTGCAGGAAACCGTGCATGTGTTTTGTTCCTGCGCTCCTGGCGGGCAGCTCACTCAGCTGCCGGTGCGACGGCTGGAAATTTTGAATCTGAAAGATTTTTCTCGGTTGTTTGAGGTGCATCAGTGCGCGGAGAAGGAATCACGTTTAGCATTCTGCTGTCTACACAATCGCACGGGGGGGTGGAGGGTGTTGATTGATGCTGCCAGTCACTCTGCAGCATCAGTCCAATGAAGCCTCAACTAAAACCCCATTGGTTTTGTGCTAGTAAATCATGTAAAGGAGAAGAAAAATAGTGTTTTAAATTTCGTTGTGATTTCATCGTAACAATGACAGTGACAAACTCTTTGGAAATTCTTTTCACTTTCAATTGATTATTTTTCGTAGCTCCCCAAACGTTTGTGAAAACTTGGTTCCTGTAAAATAAAGAAATAAGTATCCCCAATATTTGTGTACGACCAGCTTGAGTCGGTACTTTAGCTGAGCAAGGTCACTTCAGGTTTGACCTCAGGGTTTTCAGCCTCAATATGAGGGTCGTCGCCATGGTGACGTGGGCTGAGCGGCTCCAAGGCAGGTTCACTTTGAGGCTTGAATCAAATCCTACTGACCCACTTTTAGGAACCATTCGCACATATTTTGAAGGTATTCTTGCGTTAGTCTTTTATCGGGAGGCTTTGATTTAAGGTTGCTTTGGTTTCGCCAAACCAGATGGGTCTGCAAGATCCTAGAACAATTGAAGTTGTGTGATGATATAGACCTCTGGCTGTGACCTTTCTCTGTTAAAGAGAAAGTTGATTTAAAAAAAGAAAAAATACATTACAGCTCTCCTAACTCAACTAAAGGAAACATCAATTCTGTCAGATTACATTGGTTGATTTTTATTTTTGTATTTTTTTTGGAGTCAGCATGATCAAATATTCATTCCTGCCAAATTGAAAGTGCTTTGAAGAATCTAAGAAACACATTTCTGAAAAGAGAACCTCATTTTAGCACAAAGTAGTGCCCTTTAGAGCTCTGTTTGAACTAGCGCTGCTGGAGAAATAGATTTTCTATTGTGATCAAATTAATTAATTTGGGGCACTTTAAAAAATGAAAATTGTAAAATCGATCTGTTTCCATTTGCGGTACGGCTCTCTGTTATTTTACCATCACTTGCTTATTGCAGTATGTTGCATTGTGGGACACACAGGAGAAGAAGAAATTGGATAAACACAAGCTGCCAAGCAAGTAATGCTAATGGCTTCATTTTCACGTGATGTCCCATGTGACAGGACGGCGGCGCAGTGAGGCAGTATCACGGCCGCGGTGGCATCTCACACAGCAAGAGACTGGAAACCGACTGTAGGAAAGGCTGCCTTCAAATGTGCTGAAAGCAATGGACCTCTACCAGCAAACAACAGAAAACAGAAACACATTTTTGTGTTGCCCCGTCTCAACGTCACCACCAGGATGTTGTTTTTTCTCAACACACTGCAGGCCATAGGTGTCAAACTCTGGTCGGTGGGCCAAGTTGGCCCACAGTGTCTTTATATTTAGCCCTTGAGGCCAATACAAAATCACTACTAGATGGCCCACTGCTTTATTATACAGCACATTTACCACTAATACTACAAATCCCAGAATGCTCTGCTGGTATTTTGTTACTTCAATCAGGACAGGGGGTTCATTGCAGGGTATTATGATGACTTCATGGGTTTATTGTTGTTATTTCATTTTTACATTTAGCCAGTGGAAAAAGGTTACTTTCGAAATTTAAATCGGAAGGTTGCAAATAAAGAAAGAGACATATATAGTAGTGAGCTTTTCTTGTTCCAGATTCAGGTTGAAACAACACTTGTTTGGGTCCTTATGAAAAAATTCACTTTTCTATCTGGAGGAAGATTTTACAATAAATATCAATGTTTTCCATTTTGGCCCCACTGTGTGTGTGAGTTTAACAGCCCAGCCTCAGACACATACTAATACCAATTTGAGCCAAAATGGCGCTGCCCTAGTTGGAACTACTTTGCACTGCGACACTAAAATATGGCGCACACCTCCTCAATCTGCAAAGTAAATGCAGTGATGTCAGGGGTGAGCTGGTGGTGGACGACCCCCCCCGACTGATGAAACCTTGAAGAGCCGCCACATACCTGCTCAGAGCCTCCGGCTTGGGGGGTCCACTTCAGTGGTCTGACGCAACACTGGGGGGTCTCAGATCACAGGATCACTATTTTCTTTTTCTGGCCGGCTCGACGGTTAAGATAATATAGCCAGGCCCCAGACCGAAATGCAGTGCAGTAGAGACGAGGGCCGTCGCTGCAGGAGCCGATGGCCTCGTTAATTTCACCACCCACCGCGTCAGTCTGCAGCCCGGAGGACGTATGTCCCCGTAAATCAAATAACTTCTGACTTTTTATTCTGCGCTTTATGCCGCCGGGCTGATTGTCAGCTGTTATTAGAAAGGTGCATGTGTTATTATATGGGATGTGAAAATGGAGAGATTGTTGGTCTGAGATACAGAGAAGCTCATCATCGTTTTCCATTCCCTGGATCTGCAGGCCGACTGATGTGGATTTCTGAGTTAGTCAATCAAAGGCAAGTGGGTGAGAAATCTTTCGAATTTTTTTCTGAAACATTTGCTTCAGAACTGCCTTTCATCCCTCGTATAAAGATTTGATAAGGTGGCGATAGGCTGTAATTCCCAAAGCTTTTCTCGTTAAAGCCACCACAGATTTGAATGGACACTACTGACTAGACATTAGGGGTAGTTGACTTTTGCTGCAAATAAAATATGCTGTGGTGATGCTGTATGATGAAAGGTGGAGTATTTGAGTAAAAGCACTCAATGGATGTTTCTTTATCTTCAACATTTTATTAACATATATAAAAAAAAAACAACTCAACCAACAGCAGTTGATGAATCGCGCGTAGTTATGATTGTGATTCATTCACCAATCAATCAACTTGATGGAGAGCAGCTGTTGTGCAATAAGTACTGAGACACTGAACAGTTGGACGTGCATTCAAAAGTTTAGAAAATGTCAGATTGAGTTCACTTCTAAAGGTCACTGAGTAGTTTCGGCACATTTTAAAATTTCATCCCAAGGCCGAATATGCCAAACGTTTTTCAGGGAGGCGTTGTTCCATTTTCAATTTCCAATTCTGCTTGAACTGCAGAATTTGGGTAGTTCAGTCGGCTTTCTTTCTTCTTCTTCCCTGGTCAATGCAAATCCAAAAACTGTTTTGTCGAAATTTACAATTACAGACTTTTAAAAACAGGTGATTACACTGTCATACACAATTTTGGCTTATATGCACCCCCACCCCCTCCCAAAGAAGGATGAATAAATAAATAAATTCCAATATGCCGGCATATTAAATTTGCTGAAGCACTTCAAGTGTATTAACTCGGGCATATTGGCATCAGCACAAGTACGTACGCAGGCACGAACATACGCAAACTCACACACACACACACACACACACACACGCACGCACGCACTTTCCCTCAAGGGCATGAACAATGGTTCACAGGAGAGGCACGGCATATTGCTGGGACTAATTTACCGGCGGCGGCGAGGGGGAAGTGCTGAGTGGACATGGCTCGCCGGCTGATTCTGGGCCAGGACTGCGGCCCCTCGGCGACAGGCAGACACCGCCAAGGAGCTGATGCAGCGGAAAAGTCCAGACACACCTTCACACCTACTCTCTCTCTCTCTCTCTCTCTCTCTCTCTCTCTCTCTCTCTGTCTCTCTCTCTGTTTTCTGTTCCTTTAACACCCTTGTCATCTCGCTTCCTCATCAAGGAGAGGCGGTTGCCCGTCAAGCAGACACCGCCCCCGGGTTGCCAGCTGCAGCACCTGTCAATGGCTGCGTTTCTTTTGTTTTTCTTGTTTCTTCTCTCTCTCCCCCTCTCTCTCTCTCTCTCTCTCTCTCTCTCTCTCTCTCTCTCTCTCTCTCTCTCTCTCTCTCTCTCTCTCTCTCTCTCTCTCTCTCTCTCTCTCTCTCTCTCTCTCTCTTTGTTATTTTGGCATCTGTTGCCTCGCTCTAGTGTGTGTGCCCGTGCTGTGTCCCCCCTCAATGACAAGGGCATCCCATGGTGCCAGATGGACCTCCCACCTCGCCAACCTACTCCTCCTTCACAAAACGTTGATCTTGTTACAGCCTTGAAAATCAAATGGCAGAATGTGTTTGTGCAGGGGGGCGTGCGGTCATGCTGGGAATGTCCCTCACACTGACTTTGGCTTGTGCAGGTAACTGGGGACGTTGGAGTGAATGGGCCACATGCCAGATCTCTTGATTGATCCAAAAAGTTTATTTTTTGAAAAGATTTGACACACGGAAAACACAAAAATTATAAACTCTCTCTCTAGAGAGAGAAAAAGACATGCAGCAGAGGCAGAGGTTCAGCACCATGGACAGCGACAGACCAGACCAGGTCCCTTTGGAAACAATGACAGAATGGATTTGAATGAAGGAAATCAAATTTAAAAATGCATTTAAACACAACTCTTCAAGGCAATTCAAATGCAAACACCACTCACTGTTGCACTGAAACTTTTTTTTTTTTTTTTTTTGGAAAGCAAGCAGTCCTCCACTACTACTACTTTTTTTGCAGTGCACAAATAGCGCTGACTGGTTTGAGCCAGTTAGGAACTGTGTTGATTTGGGATACTCTGCCAGCATGCAGAGAATATATCACTTTTTTGGATGTATTTAAAGCAAATATTTATCAAACCCAGCTCCGTTGCTTCATTCCTCATCCTGCTCTCTCCATAATAATAAACATAAACATTGAAACAATACATACTCCACGAAATAAACACATCTCTCTGGCTTCTTGCTGTAGGAGCCGGCAAGGTTTGTGTCCCACTACTTTACCCAGCTACCAACCTACTTACAGACGTAAATGCTCATTTATTAAAATTATCATTTATTAAAAAAAAAAAAAAGTAAAGAACATTGAACACTTCGTCAGTATAGGCGGATCATGATCGCAGCGCTGGCAGTAACAGGATAAAAGAGGCTCCCGACAAGACAAAGGTAAAATAAATGTCATTAAATCTAGCGCAGCGCCCTCTTGTCTGCTCACAAAAGTGGTGATGTAACCCCGCCTCGGCATCACATCAGCCCGGCCGCTGCTTTCCTGTCTTTATCTTCATCTTCTCAGCGTGTTGTTGAGCTCCATGCTGGGCCTGTAATGGCGTCCTGATCCTCAGTGACCACGTTAACCTCGCATGCTAATCAGTTGTTTAAACTGAGCTGGCCCGCTGCCTTGTCTTCTTCTTCTTCTTCTTCTTCTTCATCTTTTTTATAAGCATTTTAAGACTTATGAGCCATTCATTTCACAGAGTTATGCCCCGCCGAGCCTCCAGTGCTTGCAGAAAGTGCGAAGCTGATCCCTGCTGCCAATGTCTTGATAATTTCAGCGACAAGAGAAAAAAAAACAAAACCAAAAAAACCTGGTGGCAGTGACTGCTTCTGATATAGATAGCTTTTAGCCACTGTGTTCGACGTAGCCCACCAGCAGGTATCTGAGGGCTTTTACCTCAGAAAGGCGTCGGGTTCATATCCTAGCAACGTGAGGAGAGCCGAGGACCTGCCGGTGGCATTTGCAGGTCCTTCTTCCTTCTTTTCACCTAGAATATGTGAACAAACCTGCATCCAACATTATCAGGTTGAACAGGAGAGTTTTCAGTTTGTGTTCATAATTAAGGAGACAGAGAAGAAACAAACAAACAAAAAAAACCGACAACAATTATTCCACAGCACAACAGTACACAGTAGATTTGACTCATCCTCTGTCTCATCTGGTCAACTCTTTTATGTACTATTCTTTGCCCATCAGCATTGTTGTGTTTCCTTTTAATGTAAGCTGCTGTTCTATTTCAGTCAGTGAGAGGCCAAAAAAAAAAAAATCATGCATGTATTGATTTGCCTTTAAGAGCGTTAACTGGCAGGAAGAATTTTCTCTCTCACCACCGAGAAGGAGATGGTTGGCGTTTATTCACGCCTCTTTTCTTTTAGCAAATTGATACAGATCCACAGTTTGCTGTGTGTTATGTATTTTCACACTCATTCCCTCTGGCTAGAAAAAAAATCAGCCTTACCTTAAACAACTGCACAAAAACAGCTCGATGCCCCACCGGGGAAATCTCCTCCACCCTGGAAACTTTCACTGCTGACCCACCGCAACGCTGATCAATGTACAGCGAAGGCGGCGTTCCACGCGAGGGGCTCGGCCACCGTTGCCCCCCCAAAAAAACAAAAAACAAAAAGAACTGTAGTTTTGCGTTACTGTGTGAACACAACCTTGCCACGCTCGGCTCACTTTCCCTGCCTGATTCTGCATGACGGGGGCGCCGCTCTGCCTGCGCATTCTTCCATGGTGTGCACGAGGCGAGGGAGCCGTCATGTTTGAATCAGAACATGCACACACATGGTTTGGAAAGCCAGCCAGATGGTCCTTGTTGGCGTCTCCAAACAACACGCAATATGGGTCGCGGTGCATGGATGCTCAGAGACACTCCAACTGCAGTAAATGAAGGCTCTGCTTTCTCCTGCTTGTGTGGGTGTTTGCAAACCAACTCTGTGCACGTCGCCTCTTATAGCTACCTGCTGTTTTGCGCGATGTACATCTGCGTGTGTGCATTTGCAGTGAAGGCTCACTGGGTCGTCAGGCTGCCTCGCGCACGGCCTGAGAAAACTGTGCCGTGGCCTTAATCTCTCGGACTGGTCGCGCACAGTGGAATCTCGTCACGACCGCCGGTTAGCATTCCATCGACTTCACATTGATCAAATATCACCCAGCAGCAGCTCCACTTAGTAGTTGCAATTGGCCCCCCAGGGGGTCCACAGCCTTGAGGGGAGGTCGCTCACTAACATTTGGCGCAGCACTTTTTTTTTTCTCACCCCCGACACACACAAACGCACAGTGTGGCGGCCGTCTCGAATGAAGATCCGCGCCACTGTTTCCTCGCGTCTGAAATTAATTGGTTCACATCTACACTGTGACCTGCTGGCGGACTGGCCCCGTCAGCTCCTTTCAGCTGCGGCCTCCCCACCCAAGGGACTCTGCGGCGGCCGAGGCATCTTTCCAAACAGGAGCGAGGGGGGCCCCGCCTCCCCCCAGCTGAGGGAACAGGCTGCTGCTGCTGCTGCTGCTGCTGCTGGATGCATAAAAGTGGTTTGACATTAAGACAGTGAAACTGCTGGCACCGAAAGACGGCTGCGTGGATGAAGACCTTTACCTGAATTGCATGTCAGCTGAAGTTCAGAGGAGGCAGGCGGCGCGAGAACCAGTCGTTTCCCCTCTGCTTCAAGTCAGCTTGGACGCAGCGTTGGAAATCTTTCCAACCGTGTGGGGTTGCAAAGGTTATAACATAGACAGGACTAGGCTGCACGACGACTTGTACTGCATTTCTGTTTCTCAATTATGAGGACCCTGTAGGCCAGCCATGCTAGCTTGGTTTAGGGTTAGTTGTTTTTTTGTTTTTTTCCATGTCAGCTGTGTTTTCTCTTTTGGCACTACGTCATATCCACTTGAGATTGTAATGACTTTGACTTTTGATCGCAGCATTACACTGACAGATTGGGACTCATCATTCTGTATTGCAGAAAGAGCACTCAAATCAATTTAAATGGAGAGATCAGTCACGGAAAATATGCGGCATGTCCCACCCCCCTTCACGAACAGCCAATCAGCTGTGTTGTTGCAGCAGAATCGGGAAAATTATCGGAAGATAGTTTCAACTTTGAGGAACAGATGTTGGGCAGAATATAGAATGTCACTAAGTGAACTGGTGAATGATAGCTTGGTAGGAAAGCCAATGAACTAGCTTCATCTTCAACAATGTAGCTAGCACCTGATCGGCGGTCAATGGACTCGGCCACAAGTGAAGATGATGTTGTAAATCTGTATCACTTCCTTGTTGTTAAAGATGATTTAAAACATGATTCTATGGTAAGATCAATGTTTTTGGACTCAATGTGTCTAATTGCACAGGCAATCACAAGTACATGTTTATTTTATTTATTTATTTATTTTTCCCACCATTGTCACAACAGAGCTATGCTATGCTCGTGCCCCCATTTATTTCAATAGGGTTCTGGTCTCCTTGGGCGTTTTGTTGCTGTTGCCAAGGCGGCTGCTGAGTGGAAAGACTCTCCTGTCAGGACTTTGGTTGTGTCTGCAGGCCTCCCTGCATGTACAAGAATAAACAGCAAGTAATCACATCTTGCTTCTACCTCTGAAGAGTGGAGCAGCCAAGATTCTTCAAGAGTTTTAGAATGTAACAGCAGCCAGCTCTGTGTTAAAGAAGCGGAGCTGCCTGCTGTTGTACAAGGTTAGAAAAGAGAAAGAAAACAATAGAACAAATAAAAACTGTGACATTTTTTTTCTCGCATGTAATGAGACCATCGAACATTGCATCCATAAGCCGGCACCTTGGGACGGTGCAGCATCTGGGCCTCCTTATTTATGCCAGGGTCAGCTCCTCCTTCTAGCACTGGTCAGCTATTTTGGTCGCCTTCAAAGCGAACCTGTTTCTGATTTAAAATCCGCTCCGTTGGTTAACCGTGCACTTTTCAAACACGGCTCTGCGCGCCTTGACGTAAGTCACGTTAAAGCGTTTTAACATAATTGCTGCCCTGATAATGAAAAAAAAAAAGAGAGAAAAGAAATGTAAAAAACCCACATATGTGCTGCTGCAAATTGGGCTCACACAGCGGTGCGCTCGCTGGAACACTGTGAACCCGCGCGGCACCATTAGCCCGCTTGCTCGCCAGCGGCTATAGGGATGGGCTATCAGGCGGCTTGGGCAGGTCACACCTCTCGTGCAAAAAGCCCCTGAGGTTCATTACCCAGACACAAGAGCGCGTACGGCTGCTCGCTGCAGACCAGAGGAGAGTCATCATAGCCATGATCCGCCTGTATCTCCCACTCAAAGGGATTTCCTCGCCTTCCTCGGGCTCATTTAACAAATGGCGGTGGGGGAGGGCGTGGGAGTTGGGGGTTGTCGGCCTGACCTCAAAGTGGAAGTTACAGGCCGGAATTAGGAAGAAAAACAAAGAAGTTTGGGGAGGCAGCTGAAAGAGGCGTGTGGGACACACTGCACAGGAAGTGCAGGTGTTTTACCCCCGTTTCTTTTCTCTCTACGTGTTTGTTGCGAGCATCTGCGCCATATTCTGGGCCCTCATCTATTCAGGCTGACGGCTCCTTCAACACGCAGGTGAAATTACAGTGGAATATCATTACCTGAAGGCATTTGCTGACCTTGACAGCACATGAAGTACAGCCTCTCTCGTCTCCTCCGCGGGAACAGAGGAGTAGAGAACAAACACTCTGCCTAATCCGTGCTGAAGTCAGCACCCTGGCAAAATGCAAAAAGAACCCCTCCACCCACCTCCACACCCCCCTCACCCCAAATCTGTTCAATCTCCCGCTAACTCCTTCCCTATTTTCTCTCCCCCCTCGTCTCTCTGCGTCCTCCCCATCTCAAGAACGGTGTCACTTTCACCGCTCTCGCTGAAAAGTGCTGTCAGCGCTTGTCTCAAAGTGCTGAGAAATTTCAGAGAGTCTCTCGCGGAAACCCTACACTTGTCAACTCAGAGTGCTACATATCCGACATAGCAGCGCTCGGAACTACCTAAAAGTAAAACTACCTTTTAATGGGCTTTCTGTGGAAGGCGCTGTGTCCAGTAAGCCAAAAAAGTCGAAAAGTGTCAAATGAAAGTTGGTGCAATTTGGCGGTTTCACATTAGCCTAATTCTGCTACTGTTGTGTTGCTATTCCCTTCCGATGCCATCAGTAATCTTCAAGGAGGCCACAGTAAGCTCTTTGTTCAAATGCTCTGAGTCAAAACATGACGCTCACCCCTGGTGGCGGATCATCATATAGGTCATGAACTCTCTTTGTATCACAATAATGTGTTCTTCAATGGTGATTTTTGTCTGTAAAATGGCTGCAGTCACGGACGTCATCTGAAAAACATTCACGTATCGTTCGTAACTGCAAGAAAATGCGTTGTTCGCAGTTGGAAATGCAATTATTTTGCCGCGTCACCCAGAGATTCCTCGGAAAGAAGGCGCCGGAAGAAAAAAAGCGCGTGGCTCAGCCTTTGAACGGTTTCCTGTCGGTGCCAGCAATTGTCACAGCCAGATGAGTGAAAGATGACTCGCTCAGCCGCATTTTATAAATCTCACCCTTTCTGGCTGGCTTTCCAACCCCCCCACACCCACCCTCCACCCCACCCACCCACTGCCTAATTAATTCCGTAAATGAAATTAAATGGGTTTCAGCACTCCTACACCATCCATATACTTTTCATTACCCCACGGTCGCTCGTAATCATTAATTACTCGGAGTGTTTTATACGTTTGCTGCGATTCTGATGTGATGCCAACAAGCAAATGAATGGGGATGAAGTGCAAGCGAGGGGAGAGTGGGGCGAAGAAAACGGAGAGGCAGTTTGTGTCAATTATGTGCTAGCATGGCATCACTGACAAAAAATAAAAAATAAAAAACATGCCAAGATTATATTTTACTTTTCGGCGCTAACTTTAGCGTAGCTTTCACGCAGCGAAGAGACGAGGAGTCGCAGCCGACCGCTGTCTCCGCGCCGCGGTGCAGCCGATGCCAGACAGCCGTCACAGATCGGCTGCTTCCCTGCCGAGCCCCTCGCTCTCCAGCCGCTCCTTGGTCCGCTGTGTCGACAGACAGTTGTTGTCTGTTGGAAACTAAGCACTACACGCCAGGGGAGGCGGCAATGACGTCCGTGGCCGGCGTTATTTATTTGTCTATTTATTTATTTAGTTCTTTTCACCCAGTGTAAATCTGCCTCCATTTTCACCTCAGCAGAAATACTAATTAAAAGGCGAGATGGAAAGGTCAGTGTGGCAATACCTCAGGCAAATGTCAGGGTAAACAGCAGCGAAACAGCCACACACACACACACACACACACACACACACACACACACACCATCGTGCCGCCTCTCCGCCCCCGTCACAAACACGCCAGTGTGCACTCATACATGCACGGCTCTACCTGCTCACCTCTTCCCACTCTGGGCGAGTGACCTCCTGCCCACCCTTTTTGTTCCTGTGTACAATACAGACATCTCGCCACTCGCTGTTTCCCCAAGCAATTTTCTCATGGGATGGTGTGTTCCAGTCCCTGAGCACCTTTCCGTACAATGGCCCACTGAATCATATGACAGAGCCACTTGAGCCGCTATAATACCACTTCCTTTGCTCTGAGCCATAGAGGGAAAAAAAGGGTGATGACTCTCGGAAGACCCTCCAGCTGGAGGTGGCGGCGGTGGAGGGGGGGGCAGCCACATCTGAATGGCACACAACCCCCAGACAGCCTTTTATTGGCTGTCATTTCCCACATCCCCGTACCCCCGGCTCCTGGGCTGCCTTTTCTGCGCTCTGATATTTCACCGTGGACACATCAGTGGAGGCCACGCTGTCGGCTGTTGCCTGTAGATGCACGCCTTCGTCCCCAGAGAGGAAAGGAGGGGAGGAGGGTGAGGACGAGGCGGAAGAGATCAAATGATCCGTAAAATATTATTCTGTCATTTGAAAATGGCATTATTAGGCGAGCGGCTCACCAGCTACTAATGCTCCGCCACCCCCGAGGCCCCGAGGTGGCATTTCCTGCACGTCCTGCTCCCCAACGGCTCAGTATGTGGCACAAAAAAAAAGAAAAAAACTAAAGCTCCAATTAATAGTTTTCCACCTGGCGAGACAATTAACAAAAGGTTAAAAGGTACGTTTCTACGATTTTCTTTTTCCCCCCTACACAAGCTTTTTTCTTTTACACGCCACTAAATGTGCCGCTGCTGGAGCAGATGGGTGCCTCCCAAAGGACACTCCGTCACGGATGGGCACCCACTTTCAGCCGATCGATCGCGTGACCTTTCAGTTAAAGACGGGGATAAAAGGAAGCTCTCTTGCCGGACGATGACGACAACAAACCCTGCGTGATTTTGATGTCATTTTCCCTTTCACCTCAGTAAGCGGCAGAAGACGTGAACTCTGGCGACGCCCGGCACCTTCGACATGACGTCGTTAGCGCGGCCGTTGAGGTCGGCTACCAGGCAGGGTGCACGTGCCAAGGCCCCAGCGGTCCCGTTTGCACCAAAGACCGTGGCAACATCTGGGCACATCGTCCCCTGAACGGCTCAGCCAATCAATGAATCTGTTTTTCCCACTGATTCCTCCAAAATAAGAGCACGGCTTTCTGTGAGAAAACCCCTCCAGCAACCCCTCCCCCACCACAACCCCATTGATTGCACATGCCAGAGAGAGAGTTCAAAAGGAACTGTAAAACTTCAGAGCGCTGACAGATGCCTTTGTGGTCTCTCTGCCAGCTCAAGCAGATCTTTGCCGTCTCAACTGGCCGAGCGCGATCATTGGAATGCGGCGGCCAGGGTTTTGCTGGGCTTTGGTGGCTGCTGATCGATGGAAACGCGAAGGGGTACGAGCGAGCGAGCCTGGATTTTCTTGTCGCTCTGCAAATTCAAACTTCTGTCAGCGCTCCGCCCGTTTCACCTCCGAGGTTTCCCTCCGGAGGGGTCGGGGCAGAGCGGGAAGTTGGCCATGTTGTGGGTTTTCCCGCCCGAGGAAGAAGAATTGATGGCCGAGCATCAAAAGGAGCCATCAGTTTATTCGTCTGCGAAGTTCTGCAGGAGGACGAGGAGTCGGGGTGGGTTTTTTTTACACGGCTACTTATTCTCAGTTGTCCTAGTTAATCTTTGAGCACCGAGGTGCAGGCAGATGCGGAGGAAGCACGGCTGCTGCTGTTGCTGCCAAAAAAGCACATCTGTGCTCCGGGGATGGGGGGAAGAAAAACACGTAAAGGGAAAAGAGGATATTCGCTGCTGTGCACACACTTTATTCCAAGGTAGACATTCCTTGGCACTGGTGGGTGTAATTTAGAGAGGATTGCATATTTCAGAGTCTTGGATTGGTTTGTGAGAAGTAAGCAGAAAAAGCCAACAGGCATTAGTTACTACGGTTTATAGGTGACACACATACATTATATTTATATCTTTATGAGCTCGAGCAGAGCTTTGTTTGCAAGCCCAGGTTTTAAGCGAGCAAGCAGGGAGAAGAAGCAGTAATACTCCAGGGGCACAAGATGAGGTCATTAATAATTCACCTCATCACTTTTGTAAACCGTTTTTTATTTCTTATTTTATGAATTACACAATTAAGGCAGAAAAACCTCCCTCTAATCTTGGCACTTCACCACTGCAGCAATTTTTCTTCATTAGTCTGGGTTTCATTTTTGAAGTTTTACGACTTCCACTTGCAAACAAATAATTGCAGTGTTCCCCGCTGGGAATGGCGCACATTTTAATCAGTTCTAACCTCAAGCCTTGACATTAAAAACTCATCTTGCTGCATTTATTTTCCTCAATTCCTTCAGAGATGCATGCATATTCAATATTAATTTGCGTTATTGTTTTTACCCCCACAATGAATAACAAACAGCGCTGTCGGTGTGGAGTTTGCTGAGCTGAGATGTATGCATTCATTACCCGGTGCTGAGTTTTATTTTTTATTTTTTTTATAGTTCTGTAATTCACCAGTCTGGAGTCACTTTAGGAACTCGCTTATTGGAGTTTCCATCACAGTAGCAATAATTAAGTCTATTTGCACAGTGGCTGTTTGTAAGAGCCCGCAGAGAAAATAGCACCATGAACTGACCTTGTCCATCCGTAGATGAAAGCAATGATGGCAAAACGCAAAGATATACTAAGATGGAGACACTGAGAGCAGAGACATTCAATGACACAAGATGATACTTTTTAGATCCTGAGACAAGGTGACACAAGTCAGACAGAATGAGCTTTTATCTCTATTTATCAATTTATTTTCCAGACATTCAAGAGTTTTCTGAGTAATTGAATTACATCAGTGTAATAGTCTGGCAAGATTTCTCGCCAGATTTAGGAATCATTATTTTAAGGATAAGGGCCGTAAGGATGAACTTTATTGGACCTTAAAGAATCTTGTTGTATAATGTTGTAGTACAAGGAGCTGCGGCCATGGGTACAGTACAAAAAACAAAGGTGAAATACGTGCCACAACAGCACTCTTGATGTACACAGTGTTGCACCTGTCCCTTGTACTAAAGTACTGATACACAAAATTAGTGTCAAGAGGTGAAATGAGGAAAGTGTATCAATGAAAGGCCAAATAAAGTTTAAAATAAGGTCAAGGTGGAATGAATATTGTCAGATAAGAACCAAAGTGTGAAGGCTTGGATCATAGCAATAGCAATTCAAATTGAACTGACTGATTTGTGAAGAAGAGTGACAGACTTTTGTCCTTGTAACACCAATGTCAATGACTGATTTATAGCAAACATGTATTTATTTATTAATTGTAAATCACCTTCATGGCATCATTTACCATTTTTCTCTCTCCTGTATTTGTTCTTTTGTTCCATTTGTTTGGCTCCAGTAGTGGGGAGGTGGGGGGTTGGCGGAGGGGTTGTGGAGGGAGGGAGTGGGTGTGTAGGGCGGGAGTTGGAGCGGAGGGCGGGGGCGGGGGTTGGGGTGGGGGTGGTGGGGGAGTGTGGAAAAGGTGAAACAATGCAGTGGAACGTTGTGGCATCCATGAGGAAAGTCGGTCAATAGCAGGGCCCTCTCACCCCAGCTGTAGTGAGCACATGTGCAGTCCCATGCGTAAACACACAAACACACACACACACACACAGGTGGACTTGCATGGTCCCCTGTGGACCTTCTGTCGCCCTGAGGTTTCTCCATCCGTGCCTAATGCCATCAATGTGCGGCACAGAGAGCCAATGCCATTTTGTCTGACTCTGGGCTCGCCGCTGCTCTCTGGAGGGGGAGGGGCCAAGCGACCCAATGACCCGTAGCCTTTTTGCTCCGTCACCGGGAGACAGAGGCGCATCCTCTGATGTGTCATTGTGCCGGCCAAACAACCAAACTGCCGCCGTCCACGGTTCTCATAGATAAGAAAGGACGAACACACGGGGGGAAGGTTTGAGCAATTAATCAAGTGGAACGAGGGTTTTTGTCTTTTTTTTTCCCTTCCTCTCCTGGACCTGTCCTTGTTCAGAGGTGCTGAAACGAGCCGCACTTTGTTCTTTTTCTACTTTTTTTTTGTCTTTTTTTTAAGTCATTTTTGTCCCTACGACCTCCGTCTGTTAATATCCCTGTGGAACATGAATAGGGGTCAACCCAGTTAGCCTCGTCCTCTTCTCCTTTCAGCGGACTCCCCCACCCCCCACTTATCTCTCCGCTCCCTCTCCTCACCTGACGACAGGCGGCACGGTGACCCGGACTGTCAGCCGTGTCAGCTGTACCTCTCCCAATCCGAGGGAGCCCATATAGCCGCACGCAGTGACAGGATGATAACCCTTCTCATCATAGCTGTGAGTTCTTAACACGAGTCGGCAGATCCGCATGGATCCGGTGACAGGCGGAGGGTGGGGACGGACAGAGAGCCAAGCAGGCTGGCGAAAAAGAAAAGGCCGACGCCAGCACGCAGGAAAACCAATCTAGAGTTTCAGCCGGTCTGCTGACCTCCGTGTGTTTGTTGTTCCGCCTCGTTTACGTTGTGTTGTCGAGGTTCTCGTGCAGCCTGGACGTAATGCTGAGCATAGAAACAGCGGGTTGGTGGAAAGGCATCGCCATAGGATTTCAGAGCCGGAGGTTGTGTCAAAGTTGCAAATATGCAAGAAATAAAAAGAGCAGCGTACTCGGGTGACGGGTGAGGTGAACAAACGATGACCAGATATCAAAATCAAAAGTTCCTCCACTTGAAGACAATCCAAACTCCTTGGTGGCAGCAGGCCTGATGGTGGTCACTGCATTAAACTGGAGAGACATGCAACCAATCAGAGGGACAAAGATGCCCCGATAGGCCACGCCCCAAATCAAGATGACTGGCTGGAATGGCTTTAGTCCTGCAAACTATGTCTCCAACAGCAGCTGCACAAGGGAGGCAAATTCATTCCTGAAACATCTCTTAATCGGGTATTATGTGTATATATTGTGTATAATTATGACTATTTGTATCACAAGGTATGTGTGACAATGACACGGTGACACTCCGAATATCTGAACACATAACACAACTTTGTCTGTTCAATCGTATTTTCTGGACACCCACCACAGTCTGCCAAGTCCAAGTGTTCCTATGCATCTGCTACCACCACCAACATGGGTGAGGAATAGGAACTGTGTGTTTGCACTACATGTCATATTGAATTCAGTCGATCATAAATTGACATGTTTTCATGTGTGTGTTGGATAGCTTTTTCCCCTTTGCATCTTCAATGTCGAGGCTAGCAGACAAAGCAAGCAGTCTTCCCTCCTCTGCTCCATTTGTCTTTTTTCTGCAAATTGGGAGCATCATCGGCGTAACTGAAATTATTGGCCGCCATCTGTTTTGCTTAGTTACAGTCGGGATTAATGCTCAGGGTTGAGATGCAAAACCGAAACGCTTCTTCATTACCCATCACTGCTAATCTATGGCCTCGTTCTAATCCTTCCCCTCCGTCTTGCACCCACTGAGCCTGTGTGTGTCTGTGTGTCTGTGTGTATTTGTGTGTGTCCCTCTGTGTGTTTTCCGGCATCATAATTTGAGAAAGCACAGACCGGATGGCAGTGCGTTCACGGTATTAGACCCTCCAGCTGTAAAGAGTACAACCCCACAGTGTTCGCTCCGGAGGAAAACAACATTTCAGGACATAATTAGTTTCCTCTTGGTTACCTGCAACAATTTATGTTTTCAATATACCGGGAAAGCAATGAGTCTGATAAAAACCCTTTCAAGCTCAGCGAAGAGAGGATTGGATTCAGCGGATAAGCTTGTAAAAACAAGAAAGCAAGTGCTAATTCTTTAGCAATTTTACCCATATTTAATCAACCGAACACTGCAGGAATATTTGGTGATTTGTGCGCGACTGCAATAATTTCAAATTAATGACTTTTTGCTCTGCCTGGCTGTAACAAATACACTGGAATGTACATTGTAATGTGTGGTAGGGAGAGTCGAGGTAATAGATCCAGAGCCCGTGGCAGCTGACACTGAACCCAGCGGTGCGCTTAGCCGCGCTGATAATTAAAAGACACATTGATCTCTCTTCCCATCCCATGGCCCTTCCCCTTCAAGATCCAGTTCCCATTTCCTGCAGGATTTATTTATCACCCACAATGCCACTGGGGCGCTATCATTCACAGTGCAAAAAGGAGCTGGGAGCTCTGAAAACAAGAGGAGCAAACTGGAGGAAACCACGCTCTTTGTGCTGCTGTGGTGGCACACAGATGGATGGGTCATTAGTGGACACACAGGCCAGATTCAAGCCTTTTTATATAACACAGGTAGGAGAAAATGCATCTGCTGAATGCCAGATAAGGTCCTGTTGCTGTCTCATAAGGTTTGGACTCTGTGTACATGATTACATGTGCTTGGAATTATGTTCAGGCTCAGCCTGGCTTCATCAGCACATCCCTACAACTATAGGAAACAACAAGAACAAGTGGATCGACAGAAACAGCCTTTAGGAAGATTTCCTTTTCAGCTCAAATTCATAATTAGAGTTCTATGAAATCCATCCACCCACTCCCCCAAATTCAGTTTTCTTCCTCTGTTTTTGATTTATTGGAACTCTGTTGTTTTTCACGTTTCACATGGCCTTGGAAGCCAAGTGGTCTTTGCAAGGATCTCTACGATTAAGATTTCCACAATTTGCACTACATTACTAACTTGCCATATGCTTTCACTGGTAATTATAAAAGTTACACCTGGCAAGGCCTAGCAACCTCCAGTAGCTTCCACTGGGTGGCTGTGTACGCGGAGCTTCAAGTTCAGAGGTGCCCTGTGTTCAGAAATGCTTTTCTGAATAGCTTGGTTTGCAACCAGTGGCTATTTGAGTTTCTGTTGCCTTTCAATGGTCTCTCGTCTGTGCCAAGGCATTTGTCACTCTCTGGTTGTGATGTAGTGAAGTTCCCAGTAATCAGCATGTCCTAATTAAGGGCCGTTGATTGTACCTGAGGCATTTTGTAACTGGTCGACTCAGTTTTTTGGTGAAGTTTAAAGGGCACCTATGATGCTTTTCCACTTTTCTGAGCTATACATACTGTTATAATGTTGAACCCTATCGTCAAACGATCCGAAATCGTCAAATAATAAGGTTCATGCGTTTGGACGTGAGCCCTGCAAGTTGTTGGGCATGGTTCTAAACGCTCTGTTCACAGAGTTTTTTTTTAACACTGGGAACGCATTGACATGAATGCGTTCCGGCTCGGAGACGGGCTCGACTCGGCCGGTGGACGACGAGAGAATAGTCAGACACGGCAATATTTGAAAACATGTATGAGGACTGTGAGTGTATTGTGACCTCAAACAACATTAGTTTTAAGACTACTTGCAACGTACAACCGCTGAATCGTGTTGATGAACTGTTAGCCACCACCGCTAACTCCATGCTCTGCTTGTTATGTGTGTTGTGTTCGCTGGCAGCGAAACTGAAGATGCAGCGACTCGCAAGTTTCGCTCCTTATAGCGATTTTCACGCTGCCAGCATGTTAACATCGGTTGTATAGAGCTCTTCCTGCTTTGTGCTTTGTGTGGACTTAAGTTGTGCAGATATTCTTTTCTAATAATAAACGACTCTATGACTGAAGTGATTGTTTCAGCGTACATATTTTCTCTGCTAGGACAGTGTTTTTATACAAGTCAACAGTATGAAACGAAATCATTCTAAGCCCTATTAAAATGTCTCACAAAAATACAAAATAAACAGTGAAGTGGAGTGATGTAAAACAGACCGTTTTCGCGGGATGCGGGAAATACGAGGAAACGAGCAGCGGGATACACAGATCTACAAAGCTTTTAGTGCGGGTAACCGTGTGTTACTACTCTGGAGGGGCCAGAAATCAAATACAAATGCCTGAAAAATAGTATAATAGGTCACCTTTAACAAAATTCATACATTAAAGTTCTGCACGCATGGTCCCTCACTCAAATTTGTAAGACTGATTTATCATGTTCAATTTAGAATTCCGAATTGACTTGAGCTTCTTTTTATCCTTTCTCTCTCTCCAGCACAGACACTTCCTACTTTTTATGTCGGAAAACCTTTTTTTTTTGTATCAAAGATGAATTCACAAAAATTGCGTTCTTTATCCTTGCCAGTGGCTGTAGGGAGGAAACCTGGTCAAGGACATTGCTCATTTTAATGTTTTCCTTTTTATCTCTTCAAAGTCCCTCACCTTATTTATTATTATTTTTTATTTTTTTTAACTTGTGGGATCAATTGACAAGTTGGCCTTGCGATATTAACTGGGTGAGACGTTAATAAAATAGGCAATTTGAAAATCTGGTTCCATTTTCCAAACAACTGAGTGAATGGCTTCAAACAGAAACTGCAACGAGCGCGCATGGAAATGTGAAGGTTTACTTATTCATGAGCTCATTACCTCGCGGAAGGCTGCTTAACCCTGCGTGCAACTTCAAGCTTGTTATAAGCAGAGTGAAGTGTGAACATTAAAACTAAGCCAATGGATGAAATTGCCTTTGATTATTGTTAGCTTTGCCGCTCAAAAGATGGATGTTTTGCCACAAATGGCCTGGAGAGTCTTTTCATTTGTACTGACAGCGAGACATCATCCTCAATAATTTAATATTGAAAAATAGCCAATTAGACAGTGGGATATATTGACCTGAAAAGTAGCGGCAGCGTCCTCAGGAAAGGAATAATGATCACGCCACACGAACGATTCCCTGCCTATTGAGCATGCAAACATGTCAACACGATGCTAATGCTCCAGTGTGTCAAATGTGGACAAAATAAAGTGTAAACACGGGAATACACGCATGGCTACACAGTGGTCAAGTGCACATGCAATTGCGCATAAGCTGCAATTATGCTAATGCCATGCTAATCTATGGTGGTTAATTAGTCTGAAAAGCCAGACACATTGGTAGCAGGCGGCGGCATGCGAGCGGAACAGCGACAGCTTTGCAACGTCTCTTTGACGTGTGCAAAAGGGGTCGGGGCTTTAAAAGGAGGATCTGGGGGAAGTCATCAAGTTGGCTTTTGAGACTTTGTTTACATGAACGCCGCCTTCAGAAGTACCTTCAAACAACATGGAGGACAAGATCTCAGATGCAACAATGTGGAAGTTGCTCCAACTTAATTGCAAAAAAAGATAAATACAAGTTTTTGTAGTTTTTCTTTGTCCCTGTCAGCAGCTCTCCCTGTCTGTCAGTCGACCCACCGCACGATACACATCCCTAATGATTTTTTTTTTTTTTTTTTTGGTAAGTTTTAACCCAGTTTAAACCAGTTACTGAAATCTGCAATTCTTTTTTTTTTTTTTGTACAGAGATTTGAGTCCTCTTCTGTAAACGCTTGGCTGTGGCTGTAAACGGGACATCAAACATCTCCCTCAGCGCTGGTGGTTCCACATCCAGCCAGTTTATTCTTAAAAGCCGGCGCATGGCCGATTTCGCGCCAAGTGCGATGGCGCGTTTCAGCGTGATGATGAGCATCAGCCACAACGGCTGAGCACACAATCCCATTCAGGGCTGATGAGCAGCGTCTCTCCGGAGACAGCTCGGCGTGAACAGCGAGGTGGAATATTCATGCCACTGATCGTGGGCTTGGAAATCACTTGAAAATGCAGCAAGTGCTGTTGTCAAGGCGCAATGGCGACAATTACCAAAGCGAGGAGGCGAGCGTTGGGAACGAGGTCCGACTCACCGTCCAATTATCGGCGGTACGCTCTCGGCCGGCGTGAAAGGTTATCCGCGCTCTTTGGGCCCAGTGCCCTCGCGGCAGCCGAGGCGGCCACTTTCATTGGCCACTCGATGGCCAGTCGTGATGCGCGTCCGAGTCGCCCAGGAGCCTCAGCAGAAAGATTCTCACAGCCGGGTGGCAGTGGAGCTTCCTGATCTGTGCCCTTCCAGCATATCTGTGGGTCTGTAACATTGACTTTGCCTGACCGATGCATTAAATAATGCTGATGTTCAGCACCAGGAAGTAATCAGGGATAGACCCCCTCCTGAGCGATGCTAAAATCTAATTAAATTTCACTCTAATTCCCACTAAGGTAAGATATCCAGCAGATATCCACATATTGGATGCAATGCTATTTTGAAAAGCTCTCTTTCAATTGTTGGTAATCACAAGCTTTTTTTTTTTTCCTCCTCTCTGCGTAATTGCGTTTTTGTTTACCACCAAAGCAATGTCAGGGTATCTCTATTGTATTTAATACAATGCATCTTGGCTTATTAAAAGGTCACATGGCAATGCTCACACATTTGCTGTCTTTATTCACTGATCTTTGTGCTCCAGTGCAACTCAGCTGAGAATTCTTTGAATTCTTGGTGCAGATCTGTTTTACATGCAGGCATGCATGATTAATTCAGTCGATGCATCGTGTATATCCATGCGTTTGAGTCAGCAGCAGCGCTCCTTCATTTTCTCAGCCCCTAAAAAAAGAGAGCCGGCCATGAAACACAAAATCAGCCACTTTCTGCTCCTCTATTGTGATTTTCCACTTGCTCCACCTCACATCTCGTACGACACATTGCGTTTACTGCCACCTGAAGTGTTTTCTTTGTGTTGAAGACTTAAAAGCCATCCCAGCTAAGTGCCAGTATTGCACTTGTTTCTCTGACAGATATTACCCCAGCATGAAGGAAGCCAATTAAACCAAACGACCAAATGGTTTGAGACAATGACATATAGGAGGTCAGAGGTGATGAGCAAATTGCAAGAGTCCAAATTCTTGATGTCGCTGAGCGAAGAGCAACGAGGACACTCCTCGGCCGAACCCGCCGCGAGCTAACGTGGTCCTCTTCCAAGTCCCGTCACCGCCCACTTTATCAGTGCTATTTATATCCGCCTAACCTTTTGTTACTGGGCTCCGTCCAAGCAGCCTCTCTCCCGGCTCTGTGACTGAGCGAACTCCATATCGCCACATCTTTTCAGGGCTGGAGCGGCCAGCGCTAATTATGCCGGCTCTTTGCTTCAGAGTTCCGATTGTTAACCCTCCAGGAGCCACATGCTCATTACAGGTGGCAATTGTATACGACTGCCAAAGCGCCAAAGTCCAGCCCCATGACGGAATAACCTTTAATCATGCTACCTTCCATGCTGAGATGTGTCTGAGGGACCTTTATGTCAGCCCCTACATGGAAGCGGAAGAGTTTCATCACTCTGTGGAAGTTGTCAAATCCGGACCTGCAGTGAAGCCTGACTTTTTTAGAAAACTTTTATGGGAATAAAGGCTCATCAATATAAAAAAGGATCATGAAAGCCCAACCTTAGGAGAAGCAGGGGAACTATTCCTTAAAATAAAGAAATCCAACCATAAACAGCCTGGTGGATTGTGCTGGTGACGAGGCTATTCTTCCCTTCTTTTTTTTTTCCCCTGCTGGCTCTCTCGCAGTCCAGATGCCTTTTTACCTCATAACAGCTGCACTTGTGGATAATCCATTTAACTAATAGACTGGTATTCATAATGCATCTGTTCAGTCGAAGCGGTTGCGTTCCAAAACTGGCACAATGTGAGCTGCTGACATTTTCCTCTGGAAGAGCGCGCAAGCGACGCAGAATTAAGCGTTTTTGGCGTGCATTGAACCGCCAAGCTGAAGCAGATGCAGGCTGAGAGCGGCTGACATTTTCAACCTATGTTTCACAGTGATCTTTTATCACTGGAAAATCCAATAACTGTAGTGTTCCATAGCGCATAAGCTGTAAAGAGCTGTTGTTGCTGCCTGGGCATGTTTTAAGGTCAGTCAAGGTGCTTGGCGGCACCCGAGACAGCTCTCGCGTCCCCGCCCCCTCCGTGTGAAGCCCCCAAAGACTATAGTTCATCATCACAGCATTGCAAATATCTTCAGAACACAAAGTCGGTGTAATTCAAACTCACAAAGCCCTGTTGTGAAGTGCCAAGCAAAGGTCGCTTCAGTTGAATACATTTTTATTGGCAATGACGGGAAATCTTTTGAAGTTTGTCTGACAGGTTTGTAATTCACACCCAACTCCACCTGGTGGCAGGTCTGCCAGTTTAGATGGCTAGGGGCTGGAGGCATGTTTACCACATTGCAAAAATGATGAAAATCATCCTAGGCAGCAAGTAAGTAACAGTGAAGTAATGAGTTAGCTGCTAACGCTAGCTGCAGTGCTGTGGTGGTAACCAGCCACATGGCACAATGCTATTTGCCACTGTATCACAGAGAATAATGATTAACCTGCTTAGTGTGAAGATTTGCTAAGCTGAGCAGGAAAAGTCCTGAGACAAACATCAAAGGCGTGGGAAACGAGTGCATGGCTGTTGTCAGTTGTTGAGCCTTTTTTATTCTGATGAGTCATCGCTAATGAGTCACAGTTTGTCCATCAAAATGGAGGATAATGAGAAGATCTTATGCAATAAAAATATATGCAAGTTCGGTCTATTTTGGAGCTTGATCTCACTTTTTTTGAGAAAGACTGAGCCATTTTAAATCCCTTTTTGTCAAAAGTGTGGTTGGTTTCTCACAATGGCTCTCAATAACAAAAAAATAATAATAATATAGCTAAAAGAAAGAAAATACTAAATGCGTACATTTTTTTGCAATTATTTTGCTAAATTGAACTGGAAGATGTTTCTCTAATGAGGCAAATACATTAACATCACTGTAATATTAGAAACATGCAGGTGCACATGTTCAAGTGTTTCAGTCCATTTTTTTTTCTCAAGTACGACAATTACTGTGTTTTGTTTATGCTGTTGTGTGTATGTCATTGTGTATGTCATGGCTATGACATTGTGTATGTCATCGCCCACTCCACTTCCTCTCCACCGTTCTTCAGTGCACAGTTCCAACCTACGGTGTACCAGTTTGGGGCAGTGTTAAGCAGCAGGGGGAGAAATGGCAGCGGAGGAAAAAAGCCAATGCAGCCAACGCAACAAATCAACATTACTTGGTGCGCTCGCAGCGGAGGAGTTATCGTGTTAGAAATTGGCATGTGGCAGGGCTCCAACTGCGCATTGCATTAGTCAGATGCCCTGGCTGTAATAAAATGCAGTTGTGAGAGCGGAAGCGGGGAGGGGCGGACATTAACGCAAACACTTTAGATGGAGATCTTCAGCCGAGGCAGCTGCTGAACGGTGTGCATGTGGGCTGAAGCTCGGACCGGCTGGAAAGATCTTGTCGGCTTGACGGGTAATTCACTGCTAAACTAGACGGCGTGCACTCATTTTTCTCGTTCTCCGTACGGAGAATGTGGAAATTATTTTGGACTGGAAAAAGCTGCATTTGAGAAGCTCGACCGGAATCCATCTCCCACGGCTTTGCTGAGAACAATAGATTCCTCAGATTGCACTGACTTTGTCCTCTTCGGAACCTCTTTTGGACTCTGTCAGCTCATTTCCTGCAGCACGGCAGAGGAAGGTGGAAAGAAAAAAGTGTGATACGCTGTGAACGGAATCTAATCATGTAAGGCGAGGGAGTGACGCGGAGGACAGGGCAGGAAGTGGAGGTAGAGGAGGCCGTCATCTGAGAAAATTATACATTCGGGTTTTGTCTTGATGTTGCGCAAATTGATTTAAAGGTCGGTTGAAGCCACGTGTCACAGTCTCGGTCTGTCTTTTCATGTTCTTCCTCTGGGGCCAAGAAGAACATTTCATTTATTGGAACTGGAAAAAAAAGAAAAACTTCAAACGGAGTTGAAGTGGCTCAGATCCCTGCGTTGTTTTGTCTCCACAAATACAAATGAGTTTTGCTCTCTTCTAACCCGACGCCGCTCCATTATGTAGATTGCACCCGACAAGCTACCAGATAGAAAAGGTGCGATGGTGCGCGGCGGTGATTTTTATGGAGATAAGAGCATATGAATTATGAAAATGCGAGGAACCTGCTGGGTAAAGTTCAAAATAATATTGTCTGTGCTCAGCCTCCAGGTAATAATCATCAGCGGCGCTGCTTTAGGCTTTATATCAGCCAGGAATCACTGATTAGACACCGGGCTTCCGGTGTCTGGCTTTCGGGGGACGACCATCATGAATAACTGCAGAACTTAGTCCATTAAAACGATGGTGTTCTGACGTAGTAGTCAGGGGGCTTTTTTATATTCTGTTTTTCTTTTTTGCCTGAGTAGGCAGAGAACGCGTGGTGGAAAGTGCATTTAGCGTTATCACTCTTGCACGCGCCCACATTAAGGCTCCCCGGTTGAGCCTCAATTGATGGACTGCATCAAAGCTGCAGCAAATCTTTCAGACGGCAGTTTGTCCGTTCCGCTCACAGTCGTTGGTAGCCGCGCACATATTTGGGAAACACGACTCCGAATTTTAAATCATAATAAGATTTCCCACCCCAAGGCGGCCGTCTCAGGAAAGGTGCGCCTCTTCAGTATTTCATTACCAAATCCGTTCTGTGTCTTCAAATGACTGCTGCCTCCGTATTCAAGAGCGTCGCTGGCACAGTGTGATTTATGCTGAACGACGCTAAAGGAAAGGAATGCAACTCTGCCGATGGCAATTTATGCAGTGGATGCTGTTCATTTAGATATAAAATGCAATATACACCTGAAATGCCTCTTATTACTTAAGTCTCTCGTCGTCTGCGCAGGCCGCAAAGATGTGATTTGTTTTGACTCTGCTTCTCTTGATTGCTTGAAGTTTACCACGTCCATCCTAAGGGAATCCCTAACGAGATTTCTTTTAAGAATTTGAACAAAGTCGTGAGTGTGGCTGAAAACAAGCTTGAAAAACCTACAATTATTCTACTTTGTTCAAGGTACATGGTGGGTTGAAACACCTAGGACTACGTCAGGTCATGGGGGTGAAGTGCAGATGGGGGTCAAGAAGTGATTCAAAATGGATGAACGCTATCAAAATGGCCAGATTTTGTGCTGTTTAAGACTGTAGCAACCCTTCAAACTGGGTGAAAAATGTTGATTGTTTAGGTGAAAGAGTTGTCACTCTCAAAGACGAGAAATTGACAAAGTTCGCAAAGAATCAGCAGCAGGTCTGGATAAAAAAATCTTCCGTCTTCACTTGTATGCTGTGGCTACTTCAAGGTGGCATATTAAGGTAAAAATTTGGAAATACAGACGGAAGTCACAATATAATATTTTTTTGAAATATAATATGATGTCACCCCACAAAGTAGAGTTTGTCTCAAGCTAGTTTTTTTTTTGCAGCTAATGTTGGATAACCTTTGTATGCCTTTGTTTTTAGCTTTGCTAACATTACTGCTAACATTGGCTGTCACTTTGGGGAGTTTATCACTTTGCTATTTAAAATAGTTGCAAGCCTCAAGCCTCTTGTACGCCTTCATTTGACGAGCCGTGCAGTAGGAGGTCTGGAGGACCAGGTCATTTGTGATGTCAGTCGCCTCCACATTGGGCAAATTGCTCGAACCTCGAGAGGAAAACCTTATTTTCCCCAATGTTTAGAGGTCACATCTGAGTCTAGTGATGTGTTGATGATAAAACTACTGTGTGCAGTTCCAAATAAGGCCGACGGAGCTGTATCCATTCCAACCGACATTCTTCACTTGCTGTTCCTGGCCCCCCTGAACCCATGTTTGAGCTTCAACTGGGTCACCTGACTGCTACTAAGCCGTAAAAGTCTATGCTGCTGATGCAGTTTTCTGCTATTTTTCAAGCAGATGCAGCTGGGAAACCGGCAGAGTACGTTCTTGGTTCCTCTCAGATGAAAGATAAGATATAATAACTGCTTCTTTCATCATGACAAATAAATGTCTGCATTGATTTCTGGAAAAGGCGGTCACGTAACAGTGAGCCTAATGTGGGTTTTCACTCCTTGAAATTTCACACACGATTTCTCAGCCCCCACCCCAGAAATAGGGTATATATTTTTGTCTCGCTGTGAATTTCATCCATTTTTATCCCCTCATCCATTCATCTTGTCCTTTTTCTCTCCTTTCTGCTTGGCCTCCACCTACTGCAGAACGAGCTGTGTAGCAGTAATTATCAGACCTTTACACACCCACACCAAGCATCCATGATGGAATAATGCTCGGGTGAAACTTCACACACATACACACATACACACACACTGGGATGAACCCACCCAGTCAACCCTGGCGAGCCACTCGATTGGCCGTCTGCTCCCCTCTTTATGGATTTGCGCTTCATCACCGCGCCGTCTCGTTTTAGCGCTGATTATAATTCCCAGAAGCCTTTAATTAAACCCTACGCAGTAAAGGCCTTTTTTTACATAATTATTTGTTTGTGATTGAGAGTCATGCCCCCAGATTTACCGATCAGCGTGGGAGGCAGCGTCAACCTGGGCCCGGCTCCCCTCGTAAATTGTTCGGCACCGCCAAACAATTTGTCCTAACTGGGGTCTGCTTATGAGGCACATTCCGCCGTTCGCGCTCGGGGTTTATGCCTCATCGTCTACCACGACGCACAATCGCCAAGTCGGGGTTGTATATTCAAGGGACCTTGTTGAATTTGATGACCGCCTTTGGTATTTTAAGAAGGCCACAGCTGTGTTTAGCCTTTACAGGAGGGGACTTTAAATTCCTCTGTGAAGTGTTAACGGCCCGGCTGACATTCAGCTGATGTGATTTGGCCGTTAAACGCGGGGAAAGTGCGTTATTTTACAAGTTGGGTGTTTGCTTCCGCCAAAATGGCAGAGCAAACTATAAAGCAGCCCATTTTTATGGCACCAGTGCTTTTTTTTTTTTTTTTTCCCCAGCCAAACTTGTTTCCGTTCTTCTTTTTTTTACTATTTTGCAGTATTTTTCACCTCACTCCCGTCCGCCAATGCTAATTTCCTGTTGGGTGTCTCTCTTCTGAGTCACTCAGCATGTTTTTGAAGGCCTGCTCTTTCACATAATCTAATATCTATCGATTCAGCAAGTAACGACGCGTCTCCGCTGCGGCCACACCGACTCCACTTGCTGGAACTGCGTGCACGTCGTGCTTTCCAGTAGGCCTCCCAAATTATTCTGCACACGCACAATTATGACCGCTAATTTGGTGCCGCGGGGTCTGCGATGTGAGATGTTGACTCAATCTGTGGCTAATTTTAGCTCAACTGCGTTCAAGTCAGGTTTATTTTTGACTTTTTTTCCTTTTGGTTCCACAGTTTTTCAGACTAAATAGACAAACATGTACTGGCCTTAATGCAGAGGACGCTGCTATAAACACCATTTGCTCCGAGATTGGACAACAGAGCACCAGCTGAGTTTGCATTTCCAGCTTGGCCTTAATGGTTTTACCAGCCTGTTAACAGCACTGCATCAGCACCTCCCGACCTTTTAGTATTTTCCTGAAAACACTTTCAACCTTCCACACAGCCGCCCGCGCTCGAAGAGCCGGAAAGAGAGAGCTGTATCTTTGCATTAAATGACTTATGAAGTTTGTGAAAAGCGAAGGAACCCCATTAACCGCAGACGGGCTGCGATGGATGGAAGCTGAGCCTCCTGCGCGTCGGCGAGCTCCGATCTTTAGCGACGGGGCCGTGCACTCGCCTCCATTGCGTATTGATTTGATTGCTCGTACGAGGCTGCCTTTCCTATTTAACTATGTATGCCCAGTTTTCACTTACATTTCCCAAATGGATAATCGAAGATCAGAGCAAGATCGGACATGGATCTTTGAAGCCATTCCAGCCGCCGTCCGCGTCTATTTTGACATCAATTTTAAAGGCTGACTGTTGTAAATATCTAATGGCGTGGAGTGGTTCTTTCAGCCGTTTGCAAGCCTGATATCCCATCGTTTCTGAAAAAAAAATATATTTGGTCCGGCTTCTTTTGAAAGATGAGGGTTGTGTAGGTTCAAAGATTAACTTGACGGCAGCTTTGGCCACAAAGCTGGAAAATCGGACTTGTGAGTGTGTCAGTGACTCTACCGAACTAGAATGGTGCACGAGTGGAACTTAAGTGTTTTGGTTTTCAAGGCGACATTACATCAACATTAACACTTGAGTGGCACTTTGTTGCACTGTTAATCCAGACATTGGCTCTTGTCATGTAAAGTCGAATGGACATCCCAGTGTTTCGGAATCCAATTTTCTTTTTTCTTTTTTCATCAATCTCCTTGTTCTCCTGTACTTATTATTCAGTCTTTAAACATTCAGGGTTCCATCCATTATTTGTCACTGCACGGAGAGCAACAAGGCTCCTCCCAGCTGTCTTGGGGCGAAGACAGGTTGCAGCTTCCAATCCCCAGTTTCTCACAGGGCAACGCAGACTCAAACGACCATCCACAGTGACACCAGCAGACCATTTACAGCCTGGTGTGAATGTCTTTGGACTGCGGGACGAAGCTAGAGTATCTGGCGGGAACCCAGACAGACAGAGGGAGAACATGCAAACTCCACACAGAATTGAACCTTCAACCTTCTCAATACACTTCACAAAAAGATGCAGCAACGGGTGCCAAAACACCAAGAGGGTTTTATATCTGCAACAAATAGACATGGGATGAAAATCTGCCTGTTTTTCTTTTTCTGTTTTGCTTTAATCTAACAGCAAATAATAAATACCTGTAGCAGAGTTGAAACTTCTTTCTTTTTTCCCCCCTATTCATAGCGTTTTTTTTGGAATAATCTCCCGACTGCATTCTGTGAACCTGATTGCAAAACATGATCTGTATTCATTTGCTTAAATAGACCTTTAAGCCATATGAAATAAACATCGCAGCCAGTTTTGCCACCACAACTGTCCTCTCGTCTTATTTTCCAGTTTGTGTCTGTGAGCATCCGGGCATCATTACGGTGATATTATTCATGGGCTCCAAGCGCAAAGCCCAGTAATTACAATACTTGCAGCTTCTGCTCCATGCTTGTTATTATCTCATCACAGGACATTACCGAGACACGCCTGACTCCCGCGTGATAGATCCATTTTATTTCCGGCTCTGTGCAGTCAGCAGAACACAATCGGACGCAGGTGCGGCGGCGGCGAATAAGCAGCTTTTATCATGTACACATCAATGGAAAGTGTAACAAGAATCCCTGGATCAATTTAAGCCTTGATCCGGCCGCATAAATTGAGACCGGAGGCATGAATGTTTAGGCAGCGCCAGCACAAACAAGGCAGGCAGATTATGGGCATCAGCGCCAGGAGCAAACAAACACGACATGTTTGTGTTCACTCCTGCTGCAAACGGTAGCCTCGGATCGGTGCGCGTGCACGTGTGTGAATGGAAAAGCACCGACTTCATCTTGTCTGAGGACGTCGCGAGCTGTCTGCAGACAGGCGAGTCTTGTCTTGACGTGCAGATTATAAATGGCGGCGGTGTTCGGGACACAGCAACACGGGCCGAGGTGTCGTGTCGCGTTCACATGCAAAACATTCGCTCAGCACAACGCAGCCAGAGAGACGAGCCGGTGAACAAGGGGACAAATGAGAGTTTGAGCTTGGCTGTGAGACGCTAACACAACATCCTTTAAAATTCAATACGAGTCTGACAATAATATATATATAAATACGCATATTACATAAATAAGTGACACTGAATCAGTGACACTTTGGCGGTTCGTAGGGAAACACGTGCAGCGGAGAAAACGCTGTGTACAACCCTGTTAACATTCAGCTGAACGCACCTCCTCCGTTTTTAACACATTGGTTTCTTTGCTGCTGCTGTGTGTCTTAACTGGCATTGTTCCGAGTCGCATTGTGACATAATTACTTTTGCAGAGAACTCGCTCAACAACAAATCAGGAGGAGACACATTAAACGTCAGCCACCGGCTGTGAGCAGAATGATCGCACTCCCTGCAAACGGCTGCCGTTTCAGATTAAGCAGCCCCTAGTGGTGAGAGGGAATACTGCAGACACTAGTCTTGCTAGCTTCCATTCAGAAAAATAAAGGAGGCCTCCCGCAGTGTCGGGGCAGTAACCATCACAGCCAGTGGCTCGCCAGTAATGGTCAATCATAACTTAAAAAAGGGGTTTGAAAAAATATACATGGTTCACATCGTTTGAACTGCTTTGTTCCCAATAAACCTTAGAAATAAGATGAATGTTTAAATTGTATTGAAATCTTTCAATTGAACATATTTTTACACAACAATCAATAAAGTGCAGGATGGATGGCTTTTCCAAAGGATTTAAATGAATGAAGCTGAAAATAACAAGCAATCCTGATTCATAGTCAACTCTATGCAAGCTACGCAGCCAGTGTTTTGTTCTCCAAACTTTTTGCTCACATCAGCAAACATCATGTTGTTGGTAATCTTTATTTTGTGATGTCCAATTTGAGTTCAGGTCTTTTTCACATCAGTGTAATAACCTTGTCGGACTCTAGGGCCGCCTCCTCGCAAGTGGCCGGGCTCCTTATATCATTTCTGATCATTATTACCAAAGCACAACAGTTGCTGTCATTGTTATCCATTGTTACGTCTTTTCCTTCGGCCTGTTCCTGTCAGGGGGCGGCCACAGGCAGGTCACCCGCCCCCATCTATCCCTGTTCCCTGCGTCATCTCCTCTCACACCAGCTAACTCCATTTCCTCCTCCACCACAGTCATGAATCTCTTTTGCTCTACCTCCAGTCCTCCTACCTGCCAGTTCCGACCTCGGCGTCGTCTGCTGACAGTTATTCCTGTTTAGTGGTTCATTTAAAACACACCTTTGTGTTTAATAATCCATTTCATGCAGATTCCAGTGGAGGGAACTCAGCCAGGAGCTCCCTCAGTGTGTGTGGGTGCGAACATATGTCAATGTAACTGTGTGTGCACGTTTGTGTGTGTGCCTGTGTGTGTGTGTGTCTGTGTGACCTCAGTTCACTTCCCCAAACTAAATGTACCGCAGACCCTGGTGGAGGTCAATGCCCGTCCTCCCATCTGCTGTTTTCTAATCGTCCCGTTATCTGTGAAAAAGGAGAATGGAGGAATATTGTCGTGTCGCGCAGGCGGCGGCCATCTCTTTCCATTTACCCCTCCGCTCTCTCCCGGCCATTCTGCCATCGTTTGTGAAATCAGCTGTAGCAGCGAGAGCGGTGTTTGCACAGAATGCACTTCCCGTAGTGTCTATTTCATGCCGAAAGGAGGGGAGGCGGCGGCGGCAGAGGAGAATAAGCCAAAGAGGGGGAGGCTAGTGGGGGGGGGGGTAATGAATGGAACAGTTGGAAAGCTCGCTGGAGACGGCCCCTGAACATTTGTCACTCCAATAGGAGTTGTCTCTGTTGTGAGATTGGATTTTGGTTTATTATTGTTGTTTTGCAAAGAAGGGGAGGCTGTAACACGGTGCCTGAATGCCAGCCGGGCCGCACATGTGAGTGGCCTGGCGCAGCCTCTCTGATGGCCCGGGAAGAAAAACATCCCGGACTCTCACGGCGCTCCATGCAGGAGGATCCCAGCAATGAAACGCCAATCCTGCCCTCTGCCTCGCTTGTGCATGAGCACAGAATGAAAGCAATTCAAACCAGGAGCCTATTTTGTCTGTCTGTGTGTGTGTGTGTGTGTGTGTGTGTATACGCGGCCCCTTATTGGTCCTCTGGGAACAGAAATAGGCAAGTGGCTGTTGTGCATCAAGCCACGGCGCTTCAATTCATTTTGACCGGCCTTGCTTTTAGGGGGAAGCATCGGAACAAACAATCAAACTGAATGAATTCATGCCATTAAGAATTCACTTTCTTTTGTCGAGTTTACCAGAGAGAGAGGGAGGGAGAGAGAGTATCATTCACATATTGTGAAGAGTTTCTTTTTCTTTTTTTTTTTTTTTTTTTTGGTTTGCCCCTGAAGCCCATTTTGGTTTCAGTGAGCTGGATTCCACCAGCAAATTATTGTAGTA